>AYEL01083039.1:0-51264 GCA_000484575.1 Olivierus martensii | reverse complement strand
TTGTCCTTTCGTTATAATTTTATTTAAAAATATTCGGCTCTTCATTTCGAATTGCGCATTCGACCTGCCAAACAATTTGAGCTTGAGACCACTAATATATATCATAGCAAAATGATATATGATATTAATATTCTATATATCATCCAAATATATTTTTTTATTTGTCTCTCCGTGATCTGTGCCTATATATAATTTTATAATATTCTGTCCATATTTTTTGTATATAATAAAATAAATGTTATTATCCTATCCTGCATTGTTATGAGTTATTTTCTGATCGTCTGAAATTGATATGAAACTTTGCGTTTGCATTAACAACTCTGATGCGATATATTTTGAAGGATGATAATTCCAATAGTATGTATTTTATTATTTGACTCTTTTATAGAGATATTTGATTAAACTTGAAATATTTTTTTTGTAGATTATTTTTATTGCCTATAAATAAAAATAAGCAATTGAAAAAATATTAAAAAGATATAAATTTTAAAGTCACAAGTATCCTTAATATGGCTGGAGAACTCCAGTCGATACTCTTTTGATTTTAGTGTACGCTGTATTTGTTTACTTAATTTGTAACTAATTTCCAAAACATTTTTTTTTAACATTTTATTACTGTAATATATAGTTTTGTATTAAAAATTAAATAAGCTATAATTTAAACCGTACTTTTTGAAATATCGTTTTTAAAAAAGTATATATTTTTCCGAAATGATATATTTTTTTCACTTATATAATGTATTTTAATATCGTATAATTGCAAATATAGTTAAATTAAATTACTAAAAGTCATCAGGAAATAATATCTACAAAATATTCAATCATGTTGCTATATAAAAATACAAATTTAATTCCGTATTTTGTGAAAAAACCCGAGTTAATCACGCAGGTTCTCCTTAAGCAAGTTCCTTTTGCAACTCAGTTGACGTCACAGTGACGACATATTACGTAGGAGGTATGCGCATAGGCATACCGTGTCTAAGTGTATCGTGTCTCAGGTATATTTTGAGAGTCTATCTGACAAGTCTAATATTCCATTTCCCTCTCCCGATCGAAAAATCATTCAAAAATAATAAAGTTTTCCCGGTTAATTTCGTTAGCTTTACAATATAAATTATTACATTTAATCTGTACAATTAATTTAGTTAAAGAAGTTTCTGACAAAGAACTAAAATTATGCTTTTCAAGTTTTACAAATATTTGTTAAAAGAACTTTCCGACAAAAATAGATCTCTGCAAAACAGTTCGTCTCGTATCACGTGATTCGTTAGTTCCATTATTAATTGTCTTCTTTTTTTAGAATCAATCCCAAACGCGACAATATTGTTTTTAAAATTAATAAAATTATAAACATATAAAAATATATTTAAGTAAATATAATTTAACATATTGTAATGAAAACAAATTATTTAATTAATTAAAAATAGACATGGAACAATTCATTAAATTTTTAATTTCTTAAAGATGATTTCTAGACAATTATTATTTTAAATTCTGTGAACAAAGTCTGATTCCATTGTTTGAGTTATATACTTGACACCTACAAGTGGTGTGACGTCGTAGTTTCGGATTCCATTAGAAGAAAAAAAACGTCTCTCCTAGATCTTACAAATGTCTTGTGTTTTCGTTTTTCACAATTACTTGACACCTACAAGTGGTGTGACGTCGTAGTTTCGGATTCCATTAGAAGAAAAAAAAAAACGTCTCTCCGAGATCTTACAAATGTCTTGTGTTTTCGTTTTTCACTTTTTCCGATTTGTGACATTATGTAAAGATAAATAACAAACACTGATACAGTAAAAATACTATTTTATAGTAATCACACTATTTTACGGATTGAACTTAAAAATTAGTCCAACTGTAAGCCTGAGCAACGAACGAATAGCGACTGACAATTTTCAGTTTCTCTTTCTCGCACATTGGCAAGTTGTGACATGAAAATTTCGCGTGAGCAGCACGACAGTTCGCAGAGTGTCGGACTACAGAGACTCAACTGTACTACATTGTTTTCCATAGCAGTAATCATTGTATTGTATTAAAGAGATATTTCGATATCTATGTTATGATGAATATTTTAATTTTCATAGAGTACCGAAATTATCTTAAAACACAATATTCTGAGTTTCGCTAACTAACGTTCATTACTTTAAGATCAGAATTTTCAACTTAAGCGCAGGCTCAATCAATTTTATAGAAAAATGATAATGGTCACAGATAATTACACTCCATTCACTATCCCCAATATTCCTACAAAGTTTTATGAAAATCTAACTGAGGCTGAGGACGGTTTCTTTATGAAAGTAGGGAACATTCCTTTTATTTCTTTGAAGTATTTCACTAAGGATTTCCAGTTTGCATGGGAAAAATATGAAAAATTTGTACATAAATTTGATATTTTTTTCTTTCAATAACTGTTGACCTGTAAAAATATATTTCGTGAGATAAGGATAAGAAATATAGCTAATTCTCTATTATTTAAGCTCATTCTATTTCATTAAAACATCTTTCATGGCAATTGGAAAATTTTATATTTACTAATATTTTTGTTTATAATTATATATATATATATACAGATACTCCTCACTTAATGACTTTTTTTTGAATGGAAAATTTGGTTTTCTCCCATATGCGTCGTCCCAAAAATCTGATGAATAAAAATATTTAGTGCATAATTAAGATATAAATTTTTAAGTTGAAATTTGTTTCCAAAATTTTCTAAATATATACGAACAAATTACTCACTTACCGACCAATTCGTTCTACGACCAAGTCATGGGAACGGAACTCGATCGTTAAGTGAGGAGTACCTGTATTTAAAAAACGTAAAATTATATACTATTGTGTTATATCTATTTATTTTGAATAGTTGCTACTAATTAATATAGAATTATCTTCATTACACAAATAAACTTATATTAAAATCATTTTTTAATAAATAATTTGAAAATTACGATAAAAATGACTAAAAGATAATATTAAAAACAAATGTGCCTGTTTCTATTCATTTTCCTATTTAGCGCAAAGTTTAATAAAACAAACAAAATTATTTTTAGATTTGTTATGCATGCATTAAGATGCTGTTTTTTTGCTATGGAAATTTCGCAATTTAATTATCTATCGCTCATTAAATATGCATATGTAACTGTTAAATATTTATTTAACAAAACTAGCAAACTAATATTTTTTTCGACTGTACTGTATTTCTAAATTTTCCCAGTTTGAATCCAATCCAATCTGTTTAATATTATTCTAAATAAATAAGATTTGTTTAAAAATCAGTCTTTGAAAAATTTTTAATTTTTCCTTCTCTCATAAAAACAGTCTATCTAGCTATTTTTTCTTATAAATAAAAATTAAAACTTTGATACAAATAAGATATAGTGTATATTTAAATAATAAAATTTAAATATTAAATTTCTATCAAGTACCATAATATTCCAGCAGTTTAAAAATTTTAATGCCTATATAAATTGCTTAAAGACACAGATATTAAAAAATTATTTCTATTTTTATTTTTGTTCAGTATGCAATATTTGAAATTCTCTCTCCCTCTATATATATATATACATTAAAATTTTTAAACTGCTGGAATATTATGATACTTGATAGAATTAATATATATTAGTATATATATATATATATACTATTTTCATTAAATTTGACCCTGGAAAAAATAAGTTTTCTCTCAATGTGTTACATAATTGTTTAAACGTGACTCACTCGAACTCCAGCTATATCCGATAATGATCTAAGAGATCGTGTTAACAGTTATATGCGTAAAGTATCCAAAAATAAACACATTTACAAATTTTTTTCAAATTAGGGAACAAGGCTTGAATACAAAATTAGTTTATATGATTTTTGAATATCATATTTATCAGTTTTTATTATTTTATTCTATTAAATCTTGAGAGAAATTGAAAGATATATTAAATTTTAAAAAATTTAAAAGATTATATATTGTAGACTTTTTGGGAAGTTTAATCAGCAACCGGCAACCAAATGGAAAAATCGATTTGTCTTGATGAAAACCGGACAGGTGGCAACACTAGATTGGCTTAAAGCCGTGAACATCGATGACCGTGACACATTGCACGCGACACGAAGCGTGGCGGCGCCAAGAAAACTTGAAAGAAAAATTGCAATTCTTGCTTCGCGTTGAACCGCGCAACAACCTGTTTATATTGTAGCCACGCTATTTCTCGTTCACATGGATTCGTCGATAGAGGTCGCTTGCGGAGCGTTGTTGATATTTCACTGATCGTGTTTTTGCGATCCAAGGAATTACTTGTTACATCATCAAACTACGAAAAACTTTGAGGAAGAAAAAGAAAGTGTAGACATGGTCTTCTATGAACCTCTAACACAAATTCAATATTAGAATCCCAACTGAATGGTTGAATCTCCGTTATTTTTCAAGTCTATGAAATATTCGTTTTTATTGGCTTAATACTGAATGGTTGAATCTCCGTTATTTTTCAAGTCTATGAAATATTCGTTTTTATTGGCTCGCGGTATTTACTTCCTTCGCGTCTTGCTATACTATATTGTACTGTACGCACATTTCAGTTCAATTTATCATCTCTTGCACGGTTACGTGAGCAGCAGCACATGAAATGCTAATCCATGACAAATTGTACGCGCGCATCCGCGCGGTATTGCATTCTTAATTCTTCGCTTCGCATGCAGCGTGTCACGGCTTTTGTGTTTTAAAATTTTATTGATTTTTAAACGCTGATATCTGGAGGAGGGATGATTAGCTTATACATGAATATATACGGATTTGTGTTCCTACTTTTGCTAATTATTCATTTACGGGAAATATCTGACATGAATATTTCAACACTTTAAAATTTTATTGATTTTTAAACGCTGATATCTGGAGGAGGGATGATTAGCTTATACACGAATATATACGGATTTGTGTTCCTACTTTTGCTAATTATTCATTTACGAGAAATATCTGACATGAATATTTCAACATTTCAGTTCTTCTATAACTACATGTCCAAGCAGCCAAATGCCATTCTTTAAAACATTTAACATTTTTATTATTTAAAATAGTTAATATAAGTATTACTTCAAAGAATCCAAAAGTTTATCGAATCACACGAAAATTATAAGCAAACAATTTTTTGACCTCTTCAGTTTAATAGCTAAATACAATAGGTTAGAGCTCAGTTGTGTCCAGAATATGAATTCCAAATTCATATTCTGGAGATAATAATGAGTCAAAAACATTAGAAATAAGATATGTTTTATTAAATCTAATAGGCTTAATAATTTTTCTTTTGTGTTTTAATGTCTTTATTTGACTAACTATTTTGAAAACAGTAAATATCCTATCCATTTATTAAATCTAATAGGCTTAATAATTTTTCTTTTGTGTTTTAATGTCTTTATTTGACTATTTTGAAAACAGTAATATCCTATCCAAATCTGAGAGGAGATGCAGTACTTAAAAAAACATTCACACATTATTGAATAAATAGAACCATATATCCTTATTCTTACAAACTATAGTAGTTTTCATTATATTACATTCCATACAAGTATAACTCTATTCAGACACAAACTTATGCATTCACAAATTGTCTCCTCTCAGCCTCCCTCTTTCTCACTTAGTATCCACACATCCAGCATACTTCTTTATTATTAATCACTCATTTATTTCATGATCAAATCAACTCAAAATTGATTTACAGACTGCATCAACCATATTCTTTTTCACTCCATACTTTTTTGTACATTATTATTTGAAACACAATCATATCATTCAAGTGTCTTATCAATGCACTGAATTGATTTTTATGCTTTCATCACATTTCAGGTCCTGATGTTTTGATGTACCAGATAGATCTAAATCCAGGTTTCTTTGGTACATCAATATCAGGACCTGCACATTGATATATAGTCATGTTAGCACTTTGACAGATTCTTGTTCCTAGCATAGGTTGGCACATCCACAATTTTCAATCTAGCATTTGCTTTTCTGATTAATTCACTATCAATGCAATGTTCACACTTCCCAAATAAACAAACTCGTTCATCTGTTGTAGGTCCATTCTGTTCAGTTCAATCTCATCCTCTGAAACTCTTTATCTTTCTCTTGTTTATTTTATCCATTTTGTCTAAAAGGCCTCATTCAACTGTGCAAAAAGTGTCCTAGATATTGTTTATGTTAAGAGATGAAAACAATGTTTCATTCAACATTCAGTAGGCAACATATTTTCTATCATCATTCATTTTCATACACACCCACTCAGCAGCTTCCCTCATAACTGTCACATTGTTAGGAGAGGGAGGGGATAATAAATTTTGGATGATAAATGACAGGGAAGGAAAGAGGCCATTTGAATTGTGACATCACAGTGTAAAAATGGTTAGAATTTTATATTTTTATGATTAAAATTTTTTTCATAAAATATAAAATTTTTATGCTTATTGTTTGCAAAATAAGAATGTTTTTAAATATTTCTATATCGAAAATAAGTATTATTAATTAACAAATTTCAACAGACTGCTATAATTCAAATTTAACTATTATCAAAATTTGTGTTAGGAATCACCTAAAGCAAAAAAATAAAACGCAAAGCCCTTTAACAGTCAAAAAAACTTTAATCAGAAATGTTTTCAATGCACTTGGCACCTTCCTCAGCTGCTACTACAACAGCTGAGGAAAACACCAAGTGAGTTGAAAACATTTCTGATTAAAGTTTTTTTGACTGCTAAAGGGCTTTGCGTTTTACTTTTTTGAGTGTGTGTTTTGTGCAGACTTGTTGAATCTTTGTTAGCACTTAAAACAGTAGAATAAAAACAAAATTTACTTGACCGGAATACTTTTGATTACAATATAACCATTTTCAGCGGTTCTGATTGAAAATGGTTATGTCAGAACTGCTGAAAATGGTTATGTTGTAACCAAAAGTACTCCAGTCAAGTAAACTTTGTTTTTATCCTACTACTTTAAGTATTTCCTAACACAATTTTGATGATAATTGAAAATATGTAAAAATATTTAGAAATACATTTGTTATAAAATGTAATATATACTGTATTTAGTTTTATGATATTTATATCCAATTATCTGAAGATTTTTTTAAGTAGAAAAGGAAGAAGTCTTCAAATTTGTGATTTCATAGTCAGGAGGTTGAGCTTGGTGTAACAAAAAACAAAAGAGAAAGAAGGCATAAAAAAGTGTTCAAAATAATGTGATGTAGTTTATGAATGATTCCTGACACTCTTGGTTCACCTCTTCCTTTACAAATCACTCTTATATTTCTTCATTTATTTTCTTGCTTGCACAACTGTTAACATAAGTTGCTATTACAATCCCAGACAACTGCTCATTAATATCCCACATCATCAGCACTTTCCACAGTTATTAACTTGGTTATATTCCTTCTTAAGATCTGTATATTCAGAGAATAGTCTCTTTCTTGCACAAAGATATTTCTCACAATCATAATCATTGAGAAATTGCTAGTATTCAAGTTGAGATGACAAAAATTTTATTTGATATTATATTACAATCTTAAAAATTTCCGACAATTATTAGAAAAGTTTTATTTGTCCTAATAAAAGTAATTTTCCACTGCTCTGACTTACAATGGCAAGATTCAAAATAAATCCTGTCATCTTTAGTCGAATATGTCTAAAATTTATAGATTGCCTACTATCAATATCTATTATTATGCTCCACTTTATTGTAATAGACTTAACAAACATAATGTGGAAAATCAGACACAAAAAGAATGTTTCTGTATCGGTGCTTTACTCAGTTCAAACTCATGTGAACTGCATTATCAATCACAGAATTTGTGATTATATCATTGTAATAAGTCAAGGATTACCTATAATTTAACATTTCTGCATCCAAGCAGGGAAAGAAAAGCTACGTTTTCGGAAAATCAAAACTCTTTTTATTAAATAAAGCACTTTCAGCTCTATCGAGCCCTCTTCAGTATTTGAGAACAATAAGCAATAGCTATCATTAACAAAACAATGGTTAATACTAAACAGTTATGTTCTAAATTCAAACATTCAAAAAAATTTATACAAATTTTTTAAAAATTCTTAATATGCTCCTTCAGCGTAATACTATCCTGCTAACGTCCTAGCATTTTAATACATTCGGTAAACTAGTACTACTATTAAAATCTATAAAAATAATACACTTTTTTCTATTTTTAATATTCACTCATTTTTTTCGGCCCTCTCTTACTCTTTGCATCTTCATCTTCTCTTTTTCGCAAAATTCCCATGCTAGACATATCTTCTCTGTTTCATTGTAATTAATAATATTCTTCCCCAACTCTTTTTTAGTGAATATTTCAATAGCTTCTGCTATCTTAAGTTTTTCTGGGTCTTCTATAATACTTACCACCTTAGTCTCTTACCATTTCGGTGTAGCTTAAAATTCAACAGTCTTTGTGCCAGCATCGTGGTACCTTTTGCCTTTTCTTGGTCTGCCTTGTGTTCCTGGAGCCTCCTTTTTATAGATCTAGTAGTGGATCCTATGTATAACTCTTCTCTTTCAATATCTTTATTATCTATTGTTATTTCATATACACCTGGCATGTTCAATGGTTTTCGTCTGTCTTTATTGTTTCTAGTCATATTAAATATGGTGTTCCTTCTCGAAAAAAACCACCTTCTTCCTGCTGCCTTCTGTATCTTTCTCTTATATTTCATAATAAACGGATTTGTTTCTATGGTGTAGGGCTGCTCACTTCCTTGCCATTCTCATCATCGTTAGTCTCATTATTAGTTATCTTTCCTTTCTTATTCTCGATATCTCTCCATATTTTTTATATTTTATCACGGTGGTATCCATGAGCCTCTGCTTGTTTTATTATCCAACTCAGTTCTTCTCTAGCACTCTCCCATATACTACAATGTATAGTGATCCTATTGAGCAGGGCTCTGAATGAAGCCATCTTTACATACCAAGGTCCTTTTGAGGTTTTGTGTATAAAGAGGAGTATGTATGTGCCTTTTTGGTATACCCATGTTTGATATTCACCTCTATCTATCTTAATTCTAACGTCAAGGTAATTTATTTCCATTTCATCTTCTCTTACTTTCTTCAATTTGAGCCCCAAACTTGCATCTTGAAAAACCTGCTCTATGTTCAGCTGGTTGTTAGTTCTCTCCCTTATTATAATAATATCATCTATATATCTCCTATATAGCTTTACTGAGGGGATAAGTATCTGGAAAACTTCACATTCTTTCTTTCTAACGACTAGTTCTGCCAGTACTCCCGCTAGTGGGCTTCCTATTGGGACTCCGACTTATAGAAACTATCTTTAAATTGAAAATAGGCTTAATGGACGAGCAGGTGGCACAGGTCTCTTAATAATTCTGGATCTGTTTCTTTTTCCAGAAGATTTTCCAGAAGCATGCGATATAGCAGTATACACGCTGGTTCTAGTTTTATGGAGGGGTATAAAGCTTCGAAATCATAAACCTCTATAGTCTCTCCACAAATTAGTCCTCTGGGAGAGGGCCTACTTCGTGGAGATCATCTATAAATTGTCTAGTTGATGTTAAGGACCATACATAGCCTATTAGCTTTTGTCTACACCAGGTGTGGGCAAACCGTGGCCCGCGGGCCGCATGCGGCCCTCAGAACTACTTAATGCAGCTTTGAATTTAATCATTGTATAGATCAGGGATATGCAAACTGCGGACCTTTAACTATAGCATAATGCCAAAAAAATTTTATTGTAAAAAAATGAATACAAAAAAATATCAAATCTGTTCATATCTCAGCAAATATAGTTATGTAATTTCTAGAAAAGTAGTAAATAATAATTCATATGGTAGACTGTAAATGTCATTATCATAGCATATTTCTTACAAAAATGCATTTTTTTAACCGTTAACCAGAATAAACATCATTGAATAAGAAACGGTTGCAAAATACATTCAAAATCAAATAAAATTGTTTTGTTAGTCAACTCAATATCTTTTGTAATTTCACGGTATTTGTATTTAATATTTGCGCAATTTACTAAAATGTATGTTTTATTTATTTTTTCAAATTTAAAATGATTAAATTATAATTTTAATATATAATTCAAAAGAATTTCGACCCTGCCGAGCTTCTCTGAAAATGGCGTTTCACTTTTCTCAGCCTGCTGGCATTATTCAAACTCATGATTCATATAACAGCCAACGAAAGCTGATCTACTAAGAAAATTGGCTTAAATTTTAACATGTCACCCTTTTATAATAGCTTGGTCAACAAATGCACCCTTAAGATCTTTTTATTTTGGTTACATAATTTTCTAAGAGAATTTTGTCACCTCAGACAGTTATTAGGTGAAGGTGGGATTTTTGGAGGGTTTTTTTGTTATTTTGTTTTAGGCCTCTTTCCAATGATATAGATTACTAAAGGGCAGGATCACTTCCAACCAAAGGCAACTAAAGACCCATACCCATGGAGGGGGTCGTTTTTTGGTCAACAGATGACGCCACACTCCATTCTTCTAGAATACTATGTGGCGGGGCAAAACAAGCCCTTCCACAGACTGCCCATCCCTGCGGAGGGGCCAGCCGGATTGTGGAGGACAGAGATCGATGGACCGGGCCCGGATCCCATGATAAAATTTTCAAAGGGCCCATCCTTTGAAAATTTTATCATGGGCGCCGGACGCCGGACCCGAGATGCGAACCGGGATCCTCCAGAGTGGAAAGCCGAAGCATTTACACGCGGCCAATCCGGCCGACCTCGTCGAGGAAGTCAGATTGTGAAGAATAGGGATCATTGGGAAAGTGCGGCCCTAGGCTATATTTCATTAATGCAATGTGGCCCTTTCTCCCAAAAGTTTGCCCACCCCTGGTCTACACCATTTTGCCAGTGCTTTTTCTACCCTATATGTGGGTGCGTCTCTCCTTTCGACAACTGGTCGGATCCCGATTGGCGATTTATGCATTTTTATAAATGCGAACATCCTGGGTGATTTTGGTGATATTACTTTAATTTTTCTGATAAAATGCGGGCACTTTTTAGCTCTCAGAATCTTATCAAGCCGTTGTACTATCTTCTCTATTGGATCCCCTTTTAACTTTATCATGCCCGATGTTTCAATATAATCTTCTATAAAATCACAATATATTTCTCTTTTTAGTAGCACTATTGCCTTTGACATATCATCTCTGGCATACATGATATTGTTCTCTGTAAGCCATTTGGCCGCTCTCTTCACTTTTCTATAAAAGGCGCTTTCATCTTCCTCTTGTTTTTCACTGCGTTGTTGGACATCATCTATCTAATCCTTTCAGCTTCTACTGCATTACATTTCTTTAGAATCGGCTCTACTTGTGTTGCTATTTTTGTCCATTCCCATGGTTCTGTAACTATTTTATTGGGTCCATAGGAGTATACATCCTTAACAAACTGTGACAACACTATGTCACCTATTATTTTTATACTTTCCAGTTTTCTTTTCTCTTTTTTTCTATTAATTTGGTGTTTAAAGATCCACTTCAACTTTTTAATATAGGCATTATGTATCTTATTCCTATAACCTTCAATTGCATTTAACATATCATTCTCTCCTTCTTCTACCTCTCCAGTCGGTATAATATGGTGCTTCTGGCTATTCTTACATCTAAAAATATCTCTTCTTGAATCTAAAATAGCTGTCCTTAAACATCTTTCCTTAACATTCTTATGGAGGCTCTTAGAGTTAGTAGATAAATTAATCCTATATATCGACATCAGTAGGACATTATTAATTTTACACTGCTGAAGAAACATAAACTTCTCTTTCAATCTAACTAACTTCTTATTGATTCTCCATTTAATTATCGCTGGCTCAGTTTGTCTATTCGAATCTATCAAACCAATACACTGCTCCATTTTCGTAAAAACAAATGATTAAGCGCTTTGAGCTTAATACTAAACAGTTATGTTCTAAATTCAATTTAGAACATAACTGTTTAGTATTAACCGTTGTTTTGTTAATGATAGCTATTGCTTATTGTTCTTAAATACTGAAGAGGGCTCGGTAGAGCTGAAAGTGCTGTATTTAATAAAAAGAGTTTTGATTTTCTGAAAACATAGTTTTTTTTTCCCTGCTCGAAGCACTTAATCATTGGTTTTTACGAAAATGGAGCAGTGTATTGGTTTGATAGATTTGAACATTTCTGCATCTTTGGGATAATCAAGGTATACAACTTTCAATACTCATCTAGAACTGCTGTAGTGCGTTATTATCAGAGCCGGATTTGCATTTTTAGGGGCCCTAGGATGAGCAAGGCTTTGGGGCCCTTAAAAATTCAAATCAGCTATGTCTAATTTTAAAGGCTCCTTTTAACTTATAAAGAACCTTTAAAATTTTACTTTCTACAAATCAGCTACATATAATTTTAAAGGCTTCTTATAACTTATAAGGAACCTTTAAAATTTTACTTTCTATCCAAATCAGCTATGTCTAATTTTAAAAGCTCCTTATAACTTATAAGGAACCTTTAAAATTTTACTTTCTATCTAGTTAATTCAAATCAGCTACGTCTAATTTTAAAGGATCCTTATAACTTATAAGAACCCTTTAAAATTTTACTTTCTATCTAGCACTAAAAACCCATTTTTTCTTATTAAAAGTTTATAAAAGTTGAAAACTGACCCCATTTTTTCTTATTAAAAGTTTATAAAAGTTGAAAACTGATTGATATTGATAGTTTTGGGGCCCTAGGATGCAGCCTATTGGTAAATCTGGCACTGGTTATTATATATATATAGTTACCATCATAAAGTTTGCATATTCTACTGTATAAAATATTTGTATTTTTTTGAATAAAATGAAAAACAAATAACTTAATAAAAATTTATCCTATATCAAAGGTTTATTTATTTCCTTAGAATGGGAAATAAATAAAGCATTATTTCAAAATAATCCATTTTAATTTGCAGAAAATATTACAAACAAAAAATAATGCACAAATTTAAAAGTATTTATGCTCTTTCAATTAAAAATGATATTATCCACACAAAAATTTGCATATTTTCATGTAACCAGTTTACTAAGAGCTCTCAACAAAAAAGGTATAGAAGTGGCTGTATTTTTTCTATATTCAGTGTGCAGTAATAGTCAGCATGGGCAAAAGTAAAGAACTCAGGACCAAAATTGTCAATCTTTATCTGTTTGGAAATGGCTATAAGATTTCCAAAATGATAATTTCAATTTCAACCATTGTGCCAATTATCAAATACTACCAATCCTGGATTGACTGCCAGAGATATTAAGACTGAATTTTCCAAAGTTGAAACTGATATCTTTGAGTCAACAACAAGTTGTGTGCTGACAGTGTAGCTGATCACAGGCCAAGGAAGAAGCCACTCCTTCACCAAATGTCATAAGGATAATCAACTGAGGTTTACCAAACAGCACAAAAATGATTATTGTTTCTGGAGTAAAGTATTATAGAGTGATGAAACAAAAATAGAATTGTTTTATCATGTTATGTTTGGAGAAAGAAGAATGAGGCATTTGTAAAAAGAAATACTATTCTTATTATGAAACATGATGGCAGGAGTACTGTGCTATGGGATTGTTTTTCAGTAAACAGGACTAGAGATGTAACCTATAGCATAATGGATTCTCTTGTGTATCAAAAGATATTAATTGATCATCTGAAGCACTCTGCCAGAAAACTTGGTTTATATAGCACAATTGGTTGTTCCAGTTTTATAATGATCCCAACATTTATCAAAATCTATGCAAGAATGACTGGAGAAGAACAAAAGCAATGTTCTGGAATGGCCCAATCAAAGTACAGACCTTAATCCAATAGAGAATCTTTGGCATCACTTGAAAATAATTGTACACAAAAGTCATCCTAAAAAATTGTGTATATTGGAACAATTAGCATTGAAGAATGGTCTAAAATTCCTATTGACATATGTAAATAGCTTATTAGGGATTATCCCAATCATCTTAAAGTACTGCAAAAGGTTCAACAATACACTATTAATTGTAAGGATGTGAATATTTTTAATTTGTACATTATTTTTTGTTTGGTGATATTTTCTGCAAATTAAAATGAATTATTTTGAAATAATGCTATATGCATTTCCCATTCTGAGGAGAAAATTTTGGTGTAGGATAAATTTTTATTAAGTCATTTGTGTTTTGTTTTATTCAAAAAACTACAAATGTTTTGTAAGGTTAGTAAATTTTTGAAGACAACTGTATATACTAAATACATAAACTGTGAAATGCAAAAATTGTTATTATTGAAAAGCCAAGTTTGATCCCTGTAAAACATTTATTAGAATGGTCTCTGTAGAGGATTATTAAAATGTCTATATACTATAAGTTCAATAAGACTGCACTAAACACAGACTAAAAATAATAATACTCAAAAGCCCTTTAGCAGTCAAAAGATTTTATTCAGTAACATTTTCAACACACTTGGCATCTTCTTCGTGTTGTAGCAGCTGAAGAAGACACCAAGTGCATTGAAAACGTTACTGAATAAAATCTTTTGACTCCTAAAGGGCTTTTGAGTATTATTATTTTTATGTCTATGTACTATTATTAGGTAGAAAACAATCAATGACACTAGGCAAAAAAATAAATTTGATGATAATGATTATTTTCTATTTAATGTTAGTGGCAGAATGTCTATAATTGTTTTGCCTATAATTTTTCTTAGATCAATAAAAATTATTTCAACAGAAAAGTCTATCACTGCTGATTTAATTACAAATATAAGTATTGAAAATTGCTAGGTTTATCAAATTATAAATATATTACTGCCTATGTATTTGTTATTCAGAAACTGTACTTTGGTCTTCCAATATCCAAAATACAATATTAAGTTTAAGAATCTTCAAAATTATTTATATATTATTCTTACTAAAGGAATTATTAAAAATTAAAATAGAAATGAATAAAAGTATTTTATTAGAAATAAATCTAAAGATGAGAATACTTAATTATGATATTAAGTGCAAGCAATATTTATATAATGAATTAACATGAATATGAAAATACTTTCTTAGAAAATTCCTCAAAAACAGTCATCATGAATGAAATCTTCAAATAGTAAGTAACAAAGTTTGTTATTTTTGATAACAGTTGTTTAAAACAAATAGTTTTTCTTGTAGGATTTTATTCTGCAATTTGTTCATATATGGTATTTCAATTAAACTTTTTCATATCATTGTTCACCATTTAAATCTGATGAAACTCAAAATTACCGGTAATTCATTTTATATGATTCACTCATATGAAATTCTAAGCTATACTTAACTTATATAAAAGTCTGATGCTATTTGGAATTCTTGCAATAAGATATTTTAATAATTATTAATTTACATGCTTAAATTAAGATATATAATTTGTTTTAACATATACTGTATTGTATATAATTAAAGCTTATCTACTACTAACTTATAAATTATGTATTTTATTTGTGGGAGAAATTGTTTTCCAACTAAATGATTAAAATAATTCTATGATTGTGTTTTTTTTATTTAAGTATGAATTATCAATTTTAGTTTCTAATGAAAGATTTCCTACTGTTATGTTAAGCTATCTTATTAATTTTACTCTTTGATCAGTTTTTACAGAATATTATATTTAACATGCAATGAAAAGATAATCCTTTCCTAATGTTTTGTATTCATTAAAATAAAAAAAAATAATTTACATTTTAGCATTAAAGAAACATTATTACTCCAGCATTAATCCCAGCAAAACTTATCAATAAACTTTATGATTGAACATCTGTTTTCATCTTTCTAATCAAAAAATTTCATAAATATTTAATATATACTCAATAATAAATTTTTCTATTTATTAAAAATTTTCCTGTATGCTCTTAAGTCTATTTTTGTTTAAATCTTTTCAATTTGAAATTATATTATAAATAAATAATGCATATGAGCAGAGTCAACATTAATGATATTAAATAATCATAAACAGTGTACATTAATAACTTAGAATTTCTCTACCTGCTGAAAGTTATATTATACTTTTGATAAATTAAGTCCTAATCTGATATTAACCTAAAATTATTAAATTGATAATCTCAAATATAATTATCTAATATTTAGAATCATTTATGTTTGACAGTAGTTCTTAGAGTTGGGTGAAAAGTAATTGTAATGAAAATATGTAAAATTATACTCCTGACTGTACTGATGGAATGACAATCATTACAGTTTTGTATTACTTTCCATCTCATATTCATTTAAAACTGATCTTTGTTATACTTAAGTATAAGCATCAATTATAGAATGAAATTAATTTGGAATTAGGAGAGATTTGTAAATTTTTTTAGTTTTAAACAAAATATGTATATTAAAAACAGTTATAGATTTTACCAATGGAAAGTAATATATTGTATGTACTTTTTACAAAGAAAAAAAATGTTTCAAATATTTTTCCTAGATAAATGCCACATCTTATAATGGATGTATCTAGAGACTTCAAAATTAATCATGATATATTTAGAAAAGATGTGAATAAGTATATTTTGTTCTCAAGTATTTTTTGAATGCCCTCCTGACACAATACATGAGAGATTACATAAAACAATTCTAAAACCCTTTCAGGTAGCTATAATGCTAATAATATGCAACAATCTTAGGGATATCTGTATTTTAATATTACAAATAAGGTATAATTATTATATCGTCTTTTGTAAAGATCATTTATCTCACTAAAACTGGCTTGGAGTAGAGTGTATTCAATTCAGATGAGCCATTATAAATTTTACGAATTAAGAAAATTTTTTTTCTGAATTATATGAAAATATTACAAAAATTTAAATTGATTGGAAATATATACAATCTTTCTTATCTAGTGCAATGTCTATATTATAAATTATAAGCTGAATTTTATTATTTTTATAAAGCATTTTACTTCAAAGTTTATTTTTATGAAAAATTCATATTACATTATATTGTATGTTTGTACACATTTAATTAAATTAATTAATCACTATTAAAAAGAAATATATAAAAATAAACATTCAAAAAGAAATTTTTATAACTTTAATTTACCACTAACTCAAATAGAATATTCAACATTAATTTAAATATAAATTTCATATTAAACCACGATTTTATATATATGAAAACTAATCAATTTGGCCAATTTTGCATCATCAACGATCACAACACAACAAAACAAACAAAAACAAATAAACTACCAAATTTAGGTCGAGGTTAAATATAATACTCTTCGTTTGAGGTTAAGAAATCGAAAGTGGCGCCATCAATTGAGAATGTACATTAAGCCTAATAGTGTTTTGAGAATTTGGTTTGATTTTGTGATTCGAGTATTCAAGATCTAATAGCAAATACAGATAAAAAGTAAGCAGTATGCCCAAAAGGAAAGGTAGAAGCAGTAGTCCTATTCACGAAGATAATGTTTCCGATGAAAGTGTGAGTTCAGATATTTTAGTAGCAACACCGGTATTGACTCGACAGAGATCAAAACAATTCAAATCTTTTCATGAAAAATGTAACAAAAATTCCAATCATATAACTAAAGGAACTGATAGTGATTTCATGAGTAATGGAGCTTCATCTGAAGATACGGATGATACTGGAAGTCGTCAACAGTCAAGAGTATTAAGGAGGAGACAAGTAAAATTAGATAATCATGCTTCTGATTCTGATTCAAGCAGTGAAAGACAAAATACAAAAAGGAAACGAGGTAAAAGTAAATCTTTTAATCATCCCATAATCAAGAAAGAAAATTCTGAAAGTGAAACTAGTAATGGAATTACTAGGTCATACCAAACTCGTTCATCACAATCTGCTAAAACACCACAGTGCCACAAAGATGATTCCAGCAGTGAAAGTGGAAGTGAACACTCTGGGCCTGTTAGAAAAACATTTAGAAGGAAAAGATTGCCTAACAAATGTCGAACAAATAGACAGTTGCCTTGTAATCAAGATTTGAAACAGGGAAAACAAGAGAAACAGGATAGTGAAGAAGAATTAAAGTGTCAAGTTCCTGGTTGTGATTCTAGAGGTCATCTCAGTGGGAAATTTTTACATCATCGTTGTATCAGTACTTGTCCAATTTATCATAATACTACACCTGAAGAATGTGAGAGGCGCTATCATGAAAGAATGCAAAGAAAGGCTGAGAGGCAAGAAGCAGCAGAACAGAGTGCAGTTAATAAATTTGGATTAAGAAAGATGGGTCCAACTCCAGATCAAAGAGAAAGATTTCGATGTTTGATGGAACAAAGAAGAAAAACAGATCCGTCAAAAAATAAACAAAATGGAAAATTAGAAAATGGTCATAATTTATCAGAAGAAAAAATGAGAGAGCCTCCTCTTAATTTGTTAAGCCCTGTTTTTGACTTAGAAATGTTCAGAGAAGCTCAGGCAAGAGCTGCTCAAGAATTGCAGGAACAACAACAGAAATCAAAACGTATTGGAATCAGAACTATAGAGATGGGGAGATATGAAATGGATGTTTGGTATAGTTCACCTTATCCAGAAGAATATCAGTGTTTACCAAAACTCTATTTATGTGAATTTTGTTTAAAATATATGAATAGTCCCACTATTCTGCGTCGTCATATGGCAAAATGTGTTTGGCGTCATCCACCTGGAGATGAAATTTATCGGAAAGGAAATATTTCATATTTTGAAGTGGATGGTGAAAAAAATAAGTTATATTGCCAGAATTTGTGTTTACTTGCAAAGTTATTTTTGGATCATAAAACATTGTATTTTGATGTTGAACCTTTCCTTTTCTATGTCATGACAGAGAGTGATAGTGAAGGTTGTCACATGATTGGATATTTTTCAAAAGAGAAAAATTCCTTCCTGAATTATAATGTATCATGTATTTTAACATTACCTCCATATCAGAGGCAAGGTTATGGAAGAATGTTAATTGATTTCAGCTATCTTTTAAGCAAAGTAGAACATAAAGTAGGATCTCCAGAAAAACCACTCTCAGATTTAGGGCTTATATCTTATCGTAGTTATTGGAAAAGTATTCTTCTTGAATATTTGTGCAAATATGATGGAAAAGAGATTTCAATTAAAGATCTGAGTCAGGAAACTGCTATAACTGCTTATGATATAGTCAGTACTTTACAAGCTCTTGGTCTTTTGAAATATTGGAAAGGTAAGCACATTGTTTTGAAGAGGCAAGAACTTATTGGGGAATATCTCTCTAAAGCAAAGAAAAGACGTACTGACAGATCAATTGATGTTGAATGTCTAAGATGGCATCCTTACAATTCAAACAATTCTCTCAGTAATAGGTAATTTGTTGATTTATTTTTATTTTAGTGTGCCAGTTGTCTCATTTAATAAATTTCAAGCAACATAAAACTAATTATTCAGGATGTTGACAAAAAATACAGTGTTTTAAACGCCAATATTTATTTATATATTTCTCTTATATTAATGAATTTGGTGACATACAATTGCTAGGTATTTGAAATTTGATATTAAATGAAAATGTCTTCAATATATGACCACTATTTGCCAATGTCTCTAAAATTTTTGTCATTCCAACTAGTGTTTCTTTGGGATATTCATCAAAAGATTCTTAAAACATTTACTAATCTCTTAATTATTGATCAAGACCTTATTCTGAAACTAAGTCTCTTCTCACTCTTTCTCTTCCATCTCTAAAATCATATTACATATACCACCAGCGTGATAAAATTGTTTCACCCAAAAACATGCTGTTGAATTGTATATTCAGTCTTGTTTGCAAATTGCTTGCTAGATTAATATACTAATAACAGCACTATCCCATACTAAGGTTTTCAGCTATTTAGCATTGCATGTCACAAAATTCATTATTACAAGAGAAAAATATAAATAAATATGTATATTTGAAAACATTGTCTTTTTGTGAACATACTGTATATATATATATATACATGTATATATACAACACCAGTCATAAAAATTTTGTTCCCTTAAAAGTATATATAATTCAAGTAGAGTCAGAAAATGTACGTACATTTCTTTCTTTTTTTTTTAATGAATTTTATATATAAATCATTTTATTTACTATAAAGTAAATGTTCATATTTAGAGATGAAGTGGACTTTTTTCTTTGTGAATGTGGGCTAATATTTGCATTTAATGTATTGTTGTTTGTTGAAAATAAAACTTTATTATTGAATATAAAAATTATGTTCAGTTGTTTATAAAATATATACAATATTTGAATATTTAACGTAAAAATATTTGAGTCAAATTATGCCAATTAATGAATTTTAACGAAATGAAAATTTCTCGTATTTAAGTTTTTTTTTTAAGTCTTTTTTTTTAATTAAAAGTAACGAGATATCAAAATATGGATCAATCAATTCAAAATAAAGAATAACTGAACAATTAACAGATAAAATTCAATATGAATTTTGAGTTCAATAATAAATTTTAAAACTCAAATTTTCAGATCACTGCAGAATATCTAAATTTTTAATTTGTTACTGGATTAATTTCTTATTATTTTGTGTATTTTTAGAGTATCTAAATTCCGGGTGAAACATGATTTACTAGTAAACTGATTCGTTACCATAAAATAACATACATTGTTGGATATATAATTGAAATTAAATTGGATAATAAAAATGAATATGCCTTTTACACACAAACAAACGTTGGATAACACATGATTTTTATAAATAGTATTTATTCGATTGATTACTTACATTGAAAATAAACAGATGGCGCTGTAAAAGCGAGGAAACACGACAGCCATCGATGATGACAACTTATCATTTCATTCGCGATATGAATAAAAGTGTATATTGTTTTCGATGGAAGTCCAGATTCGAACCATTATTTCGCATTTGAGGATAAGATAGTGGATATCACACATGAATAAACCTGTTTAGATGTTAAGTAATATTTTTGTATTGCAAATCTCCAAACAATGACGTTAGATATCGTGAAACTCGATTTAAATGTAGAGTTTGATACTTTTATAATATTACAGGTTCAATTAAATTTAAATTTTAGGAAAATTTGCAATGTAAATAATGCTATAAGACCTAAAGCACATTCTGAACAGGCAAATTCCAAATCAAAGATGGAATATTTCCGATTATTGGATTTTATAACTAAGAATCAACAAAATTATCGATTCATAGGTAGGGATGATTTTAGAATGTGACAGTTAACTGTTCAGTGATCATTATTTTCTACAAAAACGGGAAAATAATATTTCTTGAAAAAAAATCATCTTAGATTCCTAATTTGTGAAGAAAAGTTTCTGCTTAGGATATACTTTCGACTTATACAGTATTTCGTTTTAAGACATATTTTCAAAAATTATAGAAGCAAATGAAGATTGAATTAGAATAACTTACAATCGATATACAATAAAAAGAAAAAAAAATCGTTAGTTAACTGATGTAATTTATAATAGCGAAAATTCCCACATATTCAGAACTTATTGGATAAAAGGTATGCATAGAGGGGGGAAAAAAACTAAAGTTCATTTTTTAATATCTAGTTCATCCTCCGAAGTAAGTTAAGTTTTTATTCATTAATTTTGTTTATGAATACTATATTAGCTTTTCAAATACAATAAATATTTATGTAAATATTGTGCAGTATACTATAAGGTATTTAGTATTCAGGAATTGCTACTATATATTATATTTATTTTTGTTTAAACTTCAAAAATTTGAAAGAAATATAATAATCACTGTAAAAAATTTTGAATGGAATAATTTTCTTTGAGCATTTAATTAATCTGCCAGTATTATACAAAAAAAAAAAATTTAAATTACAATCAATATTAACAATGATAAATTTGCAAAAAATAAACATTTAATAATAATAAATTGAAATAATTGGTAACCAAATAATCAATATTAAGAAACAAAGTATTTCATTAATAATTATTTTTATTTAGAAAATATTTGATGCTCATATTAATTTTTCTTGTACAATAAATTTTATATTCAAGTTCATAAAAGTTTTATCAGAAAATATCACTAAACAATATAATCAAAATGAGTGGAATGAATATACTAAGAATTTAGTTTCTAAATTAAAAAGCTTTATTAATGTGTATGTATGAATTTTTTATAATTTCTTACGGTTAAATTTTTTTATTGAAACAAAAAAAATACCCGTTGATATAAATTTCCGTAACAAATTAATAAAATTCAGAATTTATATTGATTATTTTGGAAGAAGTAAGATATAGTAAGCATAAAATACAATAAGAAACATTAATAAAATCTTTGGAATTAGTATAAAATCTTATATAAAGAGAACAAAGATTTTTCAACAGTGAAAAATATTTTCCAATTTAACAATACTAATAAATATACTTGATAGACTATATAAAAATAAACACATTAAACAATAAAAAACAGTTACAAGCTTCTTTAGCAAAAATATAAGTTGAATTTAATATAAAACACTAATAAAAACATAGGAGTACTTTTGGGTGTATTCTGATCAGCTTATGAACACATTAAACATGAATACATCAATCCCTCAATATTCACAAGAGATACATTCCAATTACCCTCATGGAAGAAGAAATATACGAATAAGCATTTTGATATGATTATACTGCCCCTCATTTAATATTCACCTTCATATTTTCTTTTTCTTGACACTAAATCTGAAATTAGAGTTCTTTATCTAAAAATCTAGAAAGTAGTGAAAACCAAATATAAATAGAAACAAAAATTTATACATACATGCAAAAACTATAACAGAAAGAAGATAAAACTGTATTTATTTTATGGCTACTTTGCAAATACCTGAATTCATGAATGTGGAAAAGCTGATGTACATTTTCTTCCCAGGAAAAATCAATTACTAGAACTCTAGTTTACACTTTTTAATATTTGAAGCATTTTAAATGAATTTTCAATTAAAAATTTAGTATATTCAATAATAATTTCACCTATTATTTTTACTGCAATTTATGTTTTTCTAAATTATTTTTAAAACTTATTCTTATTTCTTTAATCAGATCAATCATAAAAGACTTTTTTGATAAATTTTTTAAAATTATTCAAAAAAGTCTTAATTTCTGTTTTATTTGTGAAATCTAATTATCATCATCATCATCATCATAATATTCTTTCATAAATAATTATTGATTTTTTTTTCTATTTCTAATATATTTGTTTATTAGGGAAAAGTTTGTAATGACTAAATGCTAAAAAGCATAATGAGGTACAAATGATTTTTACTTATTGTAAGAAAAGTTTAAATTGAATTTATTTGAATAAGACTGATGTTTTTATGTATTTATTTCTGATATGGAAAATCCAAAATGAACAGTTTCAATTCATCTTTTCAAAGCCTTGCTATATATTCAGATAGTATAATGAAGGCATGCTAATATAGTATAAGAATTTTCTATTTGTAATTATAATATATAATGTGCTTATATTAGTAGACATTTACATTGTTATAAGTATCAGTAAATCAATATATGCTGAAATATTTTATACATTGATCATTTACTCAAAAATTACTTTTTCAACAGAAAACAACAAATCATAGAATGTGGCAAAGAATGACAGAGATTACCAAGGCCTTATTGCATACCAGTATTATGAGAACAGAAAGATCAATTTTCTGGAAAAATTTTAATGTTTAAATTTAGCAGGTACACATTAGTACAGTATTGTACCTACTAATATTAAACAAAACGTTTATTGTTTAAGAATATATACTTATTTAATTGTTTTAATAAAATTTAATACTAAAAGAAATTTAATATTTATTAATTCTCATTTAATTGAAAAATCTAATTTTTTTAAACTATTACTTGTAAATAATTTCTTTGTACAAATCTAAAAAGATGATAGAATATATTCAATATTTCCACATTCTATTTGAATTTAGAATAACATTATATCATATTTTTCTAAATTGTTTTTAAAAATGGCCGTTATTTCTGTAGAAAGTGAGAAATATGATAATTTTGATAACTCATTTAAATTATTCAGTAAAGGTTCAATTTTTCCTTATTCGTGATCATTTTTTGAGTTGTTAACAATGTTTTTCTATTTCTAATATTAATTATTTTATAATATTTCTTCCATAATGTTTTTTTTTATTCGTTGATTGATCTAAAATATATTTTTATCCCATTTATCGATAGTATAATAAATAAACTATACAGTACGTGATAGCAGATATTGTAATAAATAGCAATTATGCAATGATTATAAGTACAGTACGGTAGATAATCACGATTAATGTTGTATATTAAAATATCGCATAATTACTCCATATGTTCGTGTATAAACCAGGAAGTTTCGGAAGGAAAATAATTTAAGGAATTGGCCTATACTTAAATTAGTTTAAAAATGAAAAAATTTTTCGTCAGCCTTAAGATCGTGTATTCGATCATTTCGATCCACTATATTTCTAGTAAAGATCTTTTATCATTCTGGTTTTATTATTAAAAATGCGCGGATATGTTTAACTGTTCATAAATTAATATTGTGTAAATAAATATTTTACAAATGCGAACCATGGCATCATGATGCGAACGAAATTTTAAGGCTTTGCGCCAGTAGCGCCCCTTTGAATAGCGGTGAGATCTGTTATATTTATTTCTAATTAGTACATTATTTTTATCATTATGTTAGAAATATGTGGGTTTGTATTCATATATAAATACTATATATGGGAAAATGTTAAATTTATTTTTTGAATAAGCTTTGAAATATATATGGCAATGTGTGCTACGAGTAATGTGTTGGCCACTACTACAGTATATATCGGGTGACGGCCGGATGGATGAGTGGTAACGCGTTTGGCGTGCCACGCAGGAGAACATCAGTGTATGCGTTGACGCATTGTTTGATTTATTTTAAAATAATAAATAAATAAATAATAATAATAATAAATAAATAAATAATGTGACACGCATCATCAAAATAAAAAAATTTACATTATATTAATATGCGTAACATCTCTTTCCCATTCGTATTTCGGCTGAAAAAATGATGTAAAGATCATCTTAATTGTCATCAAATATAGAGTTAGTATATGTGCTGACACATGAGATGTAAACATATAAATATTTTAAGTTTGTACGAAAATATTCATCCTACTTTATTGCAGAAAGTTTATAAAAATTGATAATATATTCTTTTATGCTAAATTCTGTATCTGTAGAGTGTAGATAACTGAGGATTTTTACTTATTAAACTGTTTATTTTGGTATATAAATTAGTTTATTCATGAATAATTATTATAAAATTCTAGTGACGAGTAATATATGTTATTATATAAAAAAATCGTGAAAATATCCATAAATTAAAAAATATTCCGGAATCGTTATGAAATACAGTATATTAACGCCTTACAAAAATATAATTAAATATTATTTTGACGTAATGTTAAGTTTATTATTTTATGTGATGAAAATAATATTCAAATATATAAATAACTTTAAAGAAGGTAAGCAAACTCCCGCATAACGCGCTCTCCTACAACACGAATTCATATAACGTGACTAAAAAATTGCGACTAGCATTCATACAACGCTATAAATGGTTCCGTATAACGTGTAGGGTAAATTTTTTTAACGTTACTTACCCGTTACTTATAATACTCGTCGGTTATAATAAAAAGCAATGTTTATTTCGTTTCCATGACAACTTTAACAACTTTATCGTCCGGTTATACAAATCCGCATTTTCGGAGTACGTGTTATTCGGGATCTACTTGTATACAATGTTTTTTAAAATTTAGTTACCTGTATTCTGTTTTTTCTTTTATTAAAATAAACTTTTTTTCTTAGATCAAGTTAATTAACACTCTGCACACAATAAAATCATATTTGAAACTAAAGCACATCTCATTAGCAATATGCGATCAGTGCTGGAACAGAAGAACGTTAGCTGGAACCCAGAGACAAGTTTAAATTTGCATAAAATCGTCTGATAATATATGCCTCGTATAACGCGGAACGAACGTATTTCCGAGTTATACGGAAGTCTACTGTACTTATAAATACATAATTTAATCGATTTATAATTTATTCGCCTTCCGTTATATACAAAAAATGCAAATTAAATATTATAACGTGTAGGGTAAATTTTTTTAACGTTACTTACCCGTTACTTATAATACTCGTCGATTATAATAAAGAGCAACGTTTATTCCGTTTCCATGACAACTTTAACAACTTTATCGTCCGGTTATACAAATCCGCATTTTCGGAGTACGTGTTATTCGGGATCTACTTGTATACAATGTTTTTTAAAATTTAGTTACCTGTATTCTGTTTTTTCTTTTATTAAAATAAACTTTTTTTCTTAGATCAAGTTAATTAACACTCTGCACACAATAAAATCATATTTGAAACTAAAGCACATCTCATTAGCAATATGCGATCAGTGCTGGAACAGAAGATCGTTAGCTGGAACCCAGAGACAAGTTTAAATTTGCATAAAATCGTCTGATAATATATGCCTCGTATAACGCGGAACGAACGTATTTCCGAGTTGTACGGAAGTCTACTGTACTTATAAATACATAATTTAATCGATTTATAGTTTATTCGCCTTCCGTTATTTACAAAAAATGCAAATTAAATTATAAAGCAAAATAATTATAAAAGAAAATTTATAGAAAAACACAATAAATAAAAAATACCGCAATTATTTAAACAATAAAAATAACAAAAAATTCAGAATAAAAAATTGTGGCAACATCAATACTTATATTAATAATTTATTTTAAACGTGGAAGACGGTTATGCGTTATAAAATTTCTGAAGTTGGTTTCGTAATCCCTAAAAAAAGATCATGGTAGCATTAGCTGCCAGAAATGTTAAATAATATTTCTGTAAGTATCTTTTTCCATTAAATATAGCTTATATGGTGCTTTAACAGCCTGCGGTCTATCGAGATGATTTATATTCTACGGTCCGGCGAAATATTTACATATGATCTGGTTAGATTTTTGGATATTTATAAATGTATTTAGTGTTTAATTTTTATAATATGAAAATAAAATTAAATGGCAAATAATTTAGCGAATATTTTTGATCACTTCATTCAATCTTTCTTAACTTATTTTCGTAATTTTTTATATGGAATAATAATAATAAGCTTCAAGTATTTAGTACATTTTAATTGCACAAGTAGTATAATAATTAAGCATTTTAAATTAAGTAAATTAATATGGAGAAAGGGTTCGAATCACAATAGCATCTGATTCTTTCGCAAATTATACCATCTAATAATTAGCTTTTGTTTACCATATTTTATATGCCATTTGGACATGATTCGAGATTACCTGCCGCGAAGTCGGCGTGGTAAAGCTGTGGCTTACTACCCTGAAGGATCCCTCACAATGAAATATATATGGCAATGTGTGCTACGAGTAATGTGTTGGCCACTACTACAGTATATATAGGGTGACGGCCGGATGGATGAGTGGTAACGTGTTTGGCGTGCCACGCAGGAGAATCCGGCTTGGGCATCCTCCTGAAAAGTTTTTTCGAGGTTCTGGGCCCGGCCTTCCTCCACGGATGTGGTTGCAGCCCGTGGTTTGAACTGGCCCTGCTCCTTAGTAATCTCACTGATTGGAAAGGGGTGTAAAAATGCAAAAAACAAAACTATATACAGTACGGGTATCCACTTTACGTCAGATAAACCCGTGTAGAGTTAACTTACATCCTGGATCAGGTTCCACATCTTCAATTTTTCTTTTCAGGAAGGATCCGAGCCAGCCTATTGAACTTCATTCTTCAATTTTTCAGTTGACCCCATCATGGATGTTGGCCAGCTTGTGATGGACTCCAAAAGAGGCCGCCACCAGATGGAATATCCCAAGTGTGATATAGTGACTTAACCTAACCATTTTGATTACGCACAACAAGAAAATTAATGTAATTTTAGATTATGCCATTTTCCTGCTTCCTTGGAGCACTAATTTAAATAAAAATGATTATTCGCGAAAGTTTGTGATGTAACAAATAGATGAATTTTAACGTCGATGAGAAAAACAGCATTAAAATATGAGTCGGCCGATAGCTGCGTGCTAAACTTCAATCTCAGAAACCATGTTTTTTCTGGAAGGATCCAGGCTCGATCTATTGAAAGTCATCCATCAACTATTGGCGGGTCTCTAGCATTTGATTTGGAAATGGCCGTAGTAATATCCAATGTCAAAATCTTCGGTATAATTGAATTAATCAACTAACCATTTCAAAAATTTATTATAATTACGATGTTGAATAATGTGATAAAAAACTACGAGAGATCGTTTAAGTGTTGAAGGATATTTATTTGAACATTTGTTATAGCGATTATGTTGAATATTTCATTTTTGATTTAAAAATTGGAAAACTATTTGATTAATTCATTTAAACTTTAAAGGAATGCATTGTGTATATAAGGACTCTACAAGTGGCCGCCGCCACATAAAATATATCCCTTGTTCGATATGGCGGCTAACCTAACTAACCAAACCAAACCAACCTGCTGCTCTTATATACACCATCGAAGTACAATTATGTGGCGACTTATTGAACGACTATGCACCGCGATGATTTGATCTCGGTACGTCGCGCTACTGATAGACTTGCATAAACTCGCGGTAGGTAATCTCGAATCCTGCCGATGTTTGTTTATATATTATACATAAACATTCATTAGAATATCCAGTTTATAAAGTGCAATTAGGCCTACAGATAAATTACAAATTGCACGCGAAGTTATTACTACTGTATTTTAAAGGATAAAGTACAATATAATGCAAAATAACTTTTAGGAAATGATTTGTAAATAACAACTAAATTGTCTAACACAGTAGCTAAAATCAACGGATTTTGAATCCTGTAATGACAAAACTATTTCTGTGCTATATTGCATATATTTTCGAATAAATAATTGGAAACAAATGCATTAAAAGGCAAGAATAATCATCATCGTCATTTTTGTTTCATCCACTGCTGGATATATATGCCTCCTTTTGATTCCAGATGTACTGTACACTCATCCCTCGATTTACACGGTAGATATACCTTCCTGGAAAAATCGTGAAATTAACATAACACATATATATTCATAGACAATCGGTAAGGGCAGTAATTCATTCATATACACACAGATATAAGAATGAGTTTGGCACTTTAGGATTATATCAGGAAGAAAATAAAGAAAATATCATCACAAAACCTTTTTTTCTTCTTTCTGGCAAAAGAAATAAAAATTACTGAAAGTTGATATCCGAAAATTGATGACAACTCATTTAAACTTACTGGTTAGTATCAATGCCAATTATGTTATCACTTACAAAAATTAATTTTAAAAAATTCAGTATCAGAAGAATGATAATCGAAATAAAATTTTAAATGTTTGCAGTATTATATCGATTAAAATAAAAAAAAATCGATTATTGACTGGCCATTTTAATCGGAAAAACAAATAAATGAAAATTTTAAATGTTGATTTTACGTTTCGTGTTAACGATAATCGGAATAAAATTTTAAATGTTTGCAGTATTATATCGATTAAAATAAAAAAAATCGATTATTGACTGGCCATTTTAATTGGAAAAACAAATAAATGAAAACTTTAAATGTTGATTTTACGTTTCGTGTTTTTTATGACAAATATTCTTTGAAACAGTTACTTGTTTCTTATTTTCTAATTTAGTTTTTACATTATATTATATTTAATTTTTTATATAAAATATTAATAAATTCAGTTGTTCATGCACAAAAAAACGTATAAAGCGTGTCCTGTCCATCATTTTATAGCAATTCCGAATACGTGAAATCTTGCAAAAAATGGAAATTTATCAATATCTTTATAATATTGAGATACTTCACTAAATCCTGCTCTTTTCACCATGGGCCCAATAGTTCTAGTAATATGGCAATTTGCGAAAATAATTTTCCATACTGGCTCGACTGTTTTATGTATCAAATATCTCCATCCACTTTTCTTAGCGATTCCATGATCCAAATAATAAAAACGACAACCCTAGATGAAGAAAGCTGTACTTAAGTTATCTATGCAAGACAGAGACTTTAAATTATGTACAAATAATTTTTTTTTAATGTAATGTTGAGCTGATATAATTATTAAATATGACTCACCGGCATTAAAACTCTCTTAACTTCTTGTAAAACTTTCTCCACATCTTGTACACTGCATAATACGTGAGTAGCAACGACTGCATCCATGCTATCGCTTTCTACTTCTTTTAAATTTTCCGCTCCAGAAATGACGAAAAGTTCGGTTTTCACATTCGGAAATTTTTTCTTATTCTTTTCGTAATATTTCTGAAAACTATCATTTGGATCAACACAGATCAGTGACGTATTTTCTGGATAATATTTAAAATTTCTTCCTCCTCCCGGTCCAATTTCTAAAATTCTCACTTTTCCTTCTTTCAGTAGTTGAGGATTTTTCGATCTTGTCAGTTTCAATTCTGAAAGTAGTTCGTCTTTATCCTTATAAATGTGTTTTTCCAGTTTTGGGCTCAGAAAGGTTTCTAAAATAAAGGACATCCATTTGTTCTGAATCTTCTTACATGTTTTCAAAACAAGCAGAAATGTTACCAGTGTTAACAATAAAAGCAAAAAGAAAGTCTGAAGTATTAATAAGACAGACGAAAACATTTTGTGTGGAAGATGTTAGGTTATCATCGATATTTTCTGCAAAACTGTCCTTGGTTTCAAGGATTCAACTTTTATCTGAAAATGAGAATGATAAAAGACAACTCTAAACAGTTCTTATCTTTATAGTGTGGTGGAACTATTTTAAATACATTATAAATATTCGAAGCAGTTTAAATTTTAATCAATACTACTTATGTAGAAATCGATATTGGGGATCTAAAATTTGGACTTTACCTATCAGAACAATTATCGACTTGATATTTCAATCGGAAAAACAAATAAGTGAAAACTTTAAATGTTTATTTTATGTTTCTTGTTTTTTTTATAACAAATATTTTCTCAAACAGTTATTTTTTTTCTTATATTCTAATTATTATATTTAATTTTTTATATAAAATATTAATCAAATTCAGTCGTTCATGAACACAAAAAAAATTATAAAGAATGTTCTGTTCATCATTTTGTAGCAATTCCAAATACGTGAAATCTTAGAAAAAATGGAAATTCATCGATATCTTTATAATGTTGAGATACTTCACTAAATCCTGCTCTTTCCACCATGGGTCCAGTAGTTCTGGTAATATGACAATTTGCGAAAATAATTTTCCATACTGGCTCGATTATTTTATGTAGTAAATATCTCCATCCACTTTTCTTAGTGATTCCGTGATCATAGAAATAAAAACGACAGCCATAGATGAAGAAAAATAAATTTTACTTAATTATATAAGACAGAGACTTTATATTATGTAAAAATAAATTTTTTGTATAATTTTGATTAGTTTGTTAGGTATGTTAAGGCGCTATATCTCACGAAGGATCTACTATAGCTGGCGGCGGCCATTTATAATCCCCATCACAGGTTGGTCAACACCTATGATGGGATCAACCGGATGGATTGAATGATGCGGCTCAACAGGCCGGGTCCGGACCCCTCCTGAAAAATTGGGGGTGTGGGACCCGGATTTGAACCCGGTTCCTTCAGGGTGGTAAGCCACAGCTTTTCCACGCGGTTATCCAGCCGACGTATAATTTTGATTTGATATAAATATTAAATATGACTCACCGGCATTAAAACTCTACTTCTTGTAAAACTTTCTCCACATCTTGTACACTGCATAATACGTGAATAGCAACGACTGCATCCATGCTAACGCTTTCTACTTCTTTTAAATTTTCCGCTCCAGAAGTGACGAAAAGTTCGGTTTTCACATTCGGAAATTTTTTCTTATTCTTTTCGTAATATTTCTGAAAACTATCATTGGGATCAACGCAAACCAGTGACGTATTATCCGGATAATATTTAAAATTTTTTCCTCCTCCCGGTCCAATTTCTAAGATTTTTACTTTTCCTTCTTTCAGTAGTTGAGAATTTTTCGATTTTATCAGTTCAATTCTGAGAATAATTCATCTCTTTCCTTATAAATGGTTTTCTACACTATTGGACTCAGAAAATTTTCTAAAAGAAAGGATATGCATTTATTTTGAAGTTTTGCTACAAGTAATCTTCGTATTAAACACCAGGAAGAAAATATCAGCATAAACTTTTTTCTGTCTTACTTTCTGGCCAAAGAAATAAAAGTTACTGAAAGCTGATATCCGAAAACTGATGACAACTCATTTAAACATACTATCAATGCCAATTATATCGTCACTTTCAAAAATGAATTAAAAAAGTTCAGTATCAGAATAACTATAATCGAAATAAAATTTTAAATGTTTGCAGTATTATATCGATTAAAATGAAAAACAATCGATTATCGACTGGCCATTTTAATCGGAAAAACAAATAAATGAAAAATTAAAATGTTGAATTTACATTTCCTGTTTTCTTATAAGAAATATTCTTTGAAACAGTTATTTTTTATTTTCTAATTTAGTTTTTATATCATTATTACATTTATTTTTTATGTAAAATAATAATCAAATTCAGTTGTTCATTAACACAAAAAAAAATCATAAAGAATGTTCTGTCCATCATTTTGTAGCAATTCCGAATACGTGATATCTCACAAAAAATGGAAATTTATCAATATATTTATAATTTTGAGATACTTCACTAAATCCTGCTCTTTTCACCATGGGTCCAATAGTTCTTGTAATATGGCAATTTGCATTAACAATTTTCCATACTGGCTCGATTATTTTATGTAGTAAATATCTCCGTTTACGCACACAAAAAAAACGTATAAAGCGTATTCTGTCCATCATTTTGTAGCAATTCCGAATACGTGAAATCTCACAAAAAATGGAAATTTATCAATATATTTATAATTTTGAGATACTTCACTAAATCCTGCTCTTGTCACCATGGGTCCAATAGTTCTGGTAATATGGCAATTTGCACCAACAATTTTCCATACTGGCTCGATTATTTTATGTAGTAAATATCTGCAGCCTCTTTTCTTAGCGATTCCGTGCTCATAATAATAAAAACGACAACCCTAAATGAAGAAAACTGTATTTTACTTAACTATATCAGAAAGAGATTTTTATATTATGTAAAAATAAATTTTTTGTATAATTTTCATTAGTTAGATAAATTAAGCCGCCATATCTCAGGAGAGATATACTCTATCTGCCGCTGGCCACTTATAGACCCCACCACTGACTGGCCAATACCCACGCTGGGATCAACCGGATGGTTGAAGAATGGGGTTGAAAGGGCCGGGCCCGGATCCGGACTCTTCCTAGATAAACTGGAGGTGGGACTCGGATTTAAACCCGGATCCACCAGAGTGATAAGCCATAGATTTACCACGCAGCCATTCGGCCGACGTATAATTTTGAGCTGATATAATTATTAAATATGACTCACCGGCATTAAAACTCTCTTTACTTCTTGTAAAACTTTCTCCACATCTTGGACACTGCATAATACATGAGTAGCAACGACTGCATCAATACTATCGCTTTCTATTTCTTTTAAATTTTCTGCTCCAGAAGTGATGAAAAGTTCGGTTTTCACATTAGGAAATTTTTTCTTATTCTTTTTGTAATATTTTTTAAATCTTTTATTGGGCTCAACGCAAATCAGTGACGTATTATCTGGATAATATTTAAAATTTCTTCCTACTCCCGGTCCAATTTCTAAAATTCTCACTTTTCCTTTTTTCAGTAGTTGAGGATTTTTCGATTTTGTTAATTTCAATTCTGAGAATAGTTCGTCTAATTCCTTATAAATGTATTTTTCCACTATTGGACTCACAACGGTTTCTAAAATAAAGGATAACCATTTATTTTGAATTTTCTTACATGTTTTCAAAACAAGCAGAAATGTTACCAGTGTTAACGATAAAAGCAACAAGAAATTCTGAAGTATTAATAACATTGTGAGGGGCTGGGGAAAATGGTGTTTTTTGGAAGCAAAAACAAAAATAAAAAGGAAAAACATTACCTTGTCCCAATCGGGAAGATGGAGGTGTCGCCATGTTAGATGGCGGAGGTTCATCCAACGAGATATAAGAAGGAAAATTAGTTTTTTCATCCATAGAAGAAGGAAAATTAATTAAGAGATACTTTTTGTTGATGAGTATTGTTATTTAAGAATGAATTAATATGTTAAGTTATTTAATAATATATAATCAATTAATTTAATCCAGTAAAAGATCTTTGTATTAAATAAAAATATTTTGTAAATGTACGGTCTATAAGTGGTGACAAAGGATTGACCGGCAGAGGTCCTTCGTTGACTTTTTGTGCTGTGGATGTGTGTTTTGTCGGTGGACTTGTCTGTGCTTTCAGTGTTACGTCTGTTATTGCTATTTGTGTCAAAAGAAGGACTTGTGGGTTATTACTAGTGTTGCACATCGATAAAACTATCGAAAGATAATATCGACGTTAGAAAACATCGGTCCCAAAAAACCATTTTTTTTTGTGCATTGTCAGTAACAACTGCCTCGTCACATCGATAAAACTATCGAAAGATAATATCGACGTTAGAAAACATCGGTCCCAAAAAATCATTTTTTTTGTGCATTGTCAGTAACAACTGCCTCGACATATTATTCATCTATTTCCCAGTATTTTATCAACTGCTTTAGTTTATTAGTTAGATACTCGCTAATATACCGTCCTATCAATATAAAAACATCCAATGCTACATTGCATAAATTATTTTCTTCATCTATAAAATAGACAGTCAAGCTAATGTAACTCCTCTTCTGGTGTCTGTCCATAAATCAGTTCTCAATAAGCAAAATTTCTGTTTGAGCTGTTGTTTGACTATGGATACCATATTGCTATATTTATTGGAAATTAATCTTTTAATCGTTGGTAGAGAAGGAATTTTGTATGAAGATGTTAATTTTCTTTACGAAATGTTGAAAACCTTCACGATCCAAATACTCAATGACATGTCTACACACCATAAATAAAAGAGCTTGATTTACTTACTTTCTGCTGATTCACCTGATTTGAACTTTTCAATGCTCCTAAACGTCTCAGAAATTTTTGTTTGTTTTTCTGGGTGACGATGATGCTTCGTCAGTGTCTTGATAGCGTTTTTATTCCTTCTCCGAGTCTTTCTGAATTCCAAGAAGTTGTGGATGTTTGCTTTCAAGATGGCACCTTAAATTCGTAGTATTATCACTAGTTTTCAGTTCTTTTGAATAATATATGCAAGTTGCAGAATTACTTATATTTTTAGGAAAATGCTGCTCACAGAAAGGTTTTCGGAGGCATACTTACCGATCCAAAAAGATATAAATATTTTGAATAAAAAAAGAAACCGAAAGCATTTCGAATATTAATTAAATGACGATAATAAAGTTTCTCACGTGACAAATATAAGCACTAAATCAATATTGCCAAATGTTCGATTTTCCTAATGCAAAACTAAAAAATTAAATAAAATCATCACCAATTATATAGAAAATTCCATTTATAAAAATATTATGTAATATTATTTAACACAAACGTCAATTCTACTACATAAACAGAAAAAACATCGATGTCCGATGTTCAACATTAGTTATTACCGTTTTGCTTTTGTAACACGTTCAGTATTAATAAAGTAAGATTTTTTGATGGAGAATTTGCAAGATGAATTGGCTGGATCGTAAAGAAATAAAGAAGTGAGGATGAGGGCGGTAGACAAATAAGTGTCCCATCTGTATTAGTAATCTGTGTTCTATTGAGAGGAGTTCGCTTCAACTTATAACGCCATCTAACGAACGGGGGGATGAAACACTTTCAATATCCGGGCATGCGTTGATCACATGAAAGTTTTGAGCAGAATCGGAAATGGCGCCAAGTAAAAATTTCAACGTAAAGTGTGTATATAAATTTTTATCGTAATTAATGTTTCGATGACTTATTTATTGGAATAAATAGATTTTTGTTTAAAGTTGTGTATATAAATTTTTATCGTAATTAATGTTTCGATGACTTATTTATTGGAATAAATAAATAGATTTTTGTTTAAACTTATTAAATTGAAAAAATAAAGGTATTTGTAGATCATCGAGACATTTTAAATTCTCTACTTAAAAATGCATCAAAAATCAGTTTAAAAAAGTACATTTTTCTCAATACAGGTAAACCTCGATTAGTGCGAATAATTGCTTCCACGAATTTCTCGCACTAATCGAATTCGCACTATTGAAAGTATTAACTCTATGTAAAATATGGTAATTTGTTCTTGCTTTGTGAGATTCCGGCCATTAGCTAACTTCACGATGAATAATCCACAATAAACTTAACACTAACTATTTAAGAAATATTTATTTTCATAGTTTACATCATTGTTCATCATCTAAATTAATAACTTACTAGGAATTGCTTCTCATACCATCATCAAACCAATCACCAAATCAAAACCAAAATAGCGAATCGAAAACGGAAGTTGAGCGCCGCTTTTCTGTCGCTCAATCACATCCATTTTTTGCTCTAGCGTGATCACTAACCTCTTCTTTTTTTCGTTTCCTGTTTTATTGTCAGAAATGTTCTTCTTTTTATCCATTCTGATACAGTACGTTTTAAAAAAGAAAATTCTGTACTATACTGTAGCAAAGCTAAATAATACTATATTGTAGTCAATAGCAAAGTTAAATAATAGTACAATAATGTAACAATAGTACAGTTAACTGCAAAAAGCCCATCTTTCTGATGTTTCACCCCTTCAAAGCCGTGTGACTGTTCTTGGACTGCTCCTTGTCAAGTTTTACTAACCGAAAATTAACGGTAATTTGTTAATTGACATCATAAAAGGAGCTTTGCTAGTAAGACTGGTCTATGCTTACAACTCGCACTAATCGAATATTTGCTCGCACTAACTGAAAAACGGTATCAATTTTATAAGTTGCACTAATCGAAATCGCATTATTCGAACTCGCACTAATCGAGGCTTACCTGTATTATATATTACCACCACGATGATTATCATTTATCTTTCTACATTTTATAACATAGTATGTATAACTAGGAAAGAGTCCTGAATTGCTATCACAAAAAACTGGTTGATGATTGGTTATTTCAAATATTCTCTCACATCTTAACGGGATATTACGGTGGTCATTCATTTCCAAATATACTGCGGGATCAAAGCGGTCTTGATGGAATCTGCCAAAAGATTGAAGGATGGGTTTCAACCATCGATATATAGATCGTTGATTTCAATTATGATTTCAAAATACCAAACCCAGATTCTTCCTGGAATCTATTTAGCGAAGAGAGTTAAAAATGGTTTCATCTATTTTCCCACCGTGGGGTGGTAAAGCTTTAGTTATACCACTCTGGAGGAACCAGGTCCCACATCTCCAATTTTTTAGGATGTGTTCTGGCACGGCCTGTTGAACCCCATTCTTCAACCATCCGATTGACCCCATCATGGGTGTTGACAAGCCTTGATGGGCTCTATAACTGGCCGCCATATCCCTAATGCGATATGGCGGCTTAACCAAAAATAACTTAACCTAACCTGTTTTGTCATATTACAAACTTTCCCGAACAATTTCATTCAATTTTTATAGGGAAAAGGAAATTAGCATAATCTAAAATTACATTGATTAGGCAGAATAGGAAAATTAAAATGGACACCCGGTATATGATTTTCTATTTTATTTCGATGTAAATACTAATTCTCGATATTTCTGAGCACTTTGTGCAACCTCTGACAGGAAATACTGTCTAATCATTAGGAAATACTGTAGAGTAATTACAATATTTTATGGTTGATTTTGGACATCAGATTTGTATTTTCGGTGGTACATCGAACAAGCTAGTTTTTTTATTCTCATCAATCGCAGCAAAAGTTCTTTTGCGCGTTTTGAATTAAAAGTGTGGTTTAAATATCTCCACTTTAATATTTTTAATTTATTCTGCCGAAGAGAGTATAATTAAATCATAACGTAAGAAATTGTGATAGAGGTTGATAAATGAATTAAGATGAAATTAGCATAAATCGAATAATGATAGTAATGATCAATAAAACCTTTATCAAAGGTTCTATTTTCTCTGTCTCATGACGTTTTTATGATTTTTTTTTTGCCTTGGTTAGATTAGTTTTGTTAAGCCGCCATATCCTTACAGGATATTCTGTATCTGATGGCGGCCACTTATAGAACCCATCACAGACTGGCCAACCATGATGGGGTCAACCGGATGGTTGAATGATGGGGTTCAAGGGGCCGGACTAGGATTCCTTCTGAAAAACTGGAGGCGTGGAACCCGGATTCTCTCCGTGGTGGTAAGCCACAGCTTTACCACGCGGCCATCCGACCGACTTTTTGTCTTGGTGTCCATATTTGGATGAAATAATGAAACATTTAATAATTATTATTTTTTGCGTATAAATATAATTTCAAATAGGAAATGAATTTATACATCTCTCAAGCAATATATTTATCACGAGGAAAAAGACGAATCTAAAAAATAATATAAAATAAAAATATTTTTGTTTAAAACAAAAATTATTGTTTTTTTAAGGAAAAAAGTTTCACTGGGACTCGAACCCGCCCTATTCTCTTAGCAATCAGCTACACTGCCGATACAACTATCGGAATTTTTAAATTTTTAAGGGAAATTGTAAAGGCGGATTCCCACTTGAGCTGAGCCACCGAGGGCTGATGAGTCACAAACGCTGATATGCCCAGTATTCGTTCCCATTCAATGATTCAATTAAGCGTTTGCGATAAACAACTGATGCCCGGTATTCGTTCCCATTCAATGATTCAATTAAGCGTTTGCGGTGAACAACTGACATCAGCCAATAGTCGGTAAGAATAGGAACCGTCAACCACCAATCACCGCCATTGTATAATTCGTTTAATACTAAGCACTTCTCTGATTAGCTAGTATCTGCAACTAGTCGCTGTATAGAAGCGCAGACGTTGGGAGCAAGCAACGTCTACGTTTCTATCAAACGGCCGCAATGCCAAGTTCCGTTGCTATGGAAACGAGTTCCTTTCTGCGTTTGCTGCAGACTTCACCCCAAGTAGGAATCCGCCTTAAGAGATCATCCATAAACTACGTCACGGTATTAAGGGGATAGGGTAATAGATTTGTGAGGATAAATATCGTAGGGGGAAAGTGATGCACATTGTGACGTCGTACTGTAAAGGTGAGTTTTACATTTCTATGATTAAAAGTTTTTTATAAAATATAAAATGTCTATCCTAAAGATTATAATGTAATCTATTTGAAGATATATTTATTATAAAATATAAATAACTAATATATCTAGTTCCAATATATTTATATCCAGATATTTGAAGGTTTATTTGGATGTTAAAGAATATATGTTAACCATAGGCGGTGACTCCACAGGGACAATTACTCCGTGCATATTTGGGCATGAAGCGAAAGTAGTTTTTCACCTCTATCTCATTAATAATAATAAAGAAATTAATTTTTATTTTGTACCGTACATAATGAAATATAAATCAGCATAATCGATAATTTTTATATAATGATAAAATTTTCATTTTATATGACAAGGAAATGGCAAAACATACATGGGCCAATTTTTGATCATTTCCTCTCTGTGTGTCATTTTCCAAAGTGAGCGCTGCCGCTTTTGTCTGTTTTACGAGAAAATCCAAATTTAGTTTTGGTACACTAATGATGCTTCTTAAAAATATATTTTGTTGGGGCTTGGGTGAGGCTGTGCTAGAACGCGCTCCTTTGATGCTCGAGGTTGTAGGTTTGCATCCGTCCTTGCTCTGCAATTTTTTTTGTTATAAAAATAAGCAATTAGTAATTTATCACTGTTCGGAAGGTCAACTGATAGACATGGTTGATGCAAGTGTCTCTGAATTGCAAGAATTAATAGATGCGTATGAAGCGGAGACTGAATTAGAAGATAATGCTGAAGATTTTGATGACAACGTTTCTTTTTCGTAAATAATTGAATAAAATAACTATTCATATTTGCATTTTTAATTTTTGAGATCTGATTTTTGATTAATTTATCTATGATAAATTATTAATTGGTTATTTTTATATTATATATAAAAAATATGAATTTTTATTTGTATAACAAAAATTTTTATGACAAAAAAAAATTTGCAGTGCAAGGCCGCGAATCTACGACTTCGAGTATCGAAGGCGAGCATTCTAGCAGCGTCAGCCAAGCCCCAACAAAATAGCTTTATTTTAAGAAGCGTCATTCGTGTGCCAAAACTTAAATTTGGATTTTCTCGTAAAAGAGACAAAAGCGGCAGCACTCACTTTGGGAAATGACACATAGAGGAGAATGAATGGAATTTATCGGAAATTATCAAAAATTGACTTGTGTAAGTTTTGCCGTCTCCTTGTGAGATGGGCAATATTGAATAAAGATACTAACTGCTGTTAATTCCTGTCACTATGAGGGTATCTGCTTATTGGCCGCGTGGAAATGTTTCGGCTTTCCACTCTGGAAGACCCAGATTCTAGTCTCGGGTTGTGAGATGGGCAATATTGAATAAAGATACTAACTGCTGTTAATTCCTGTCACTATGAGCGTATCTGCCTATTGGCCGCGTGGAAATGTTTCGGCTTTCCACTCTAGAAGACCCAGGTTCTAGTCTCGGGTCTCATTCCGTGGAAATATTTATCACGGGGTCCGGGTTCGGCTCGTCGATCCTCGTCTTCTACAATCCGACTGACCCTTCCACAGAAATGAACAGCCTGTGGAAGGGCTTGTTTATCTCCGCCATTTTTTTGGTCAGATGACGCCACTTTCCATTCTGGAAGAACACTAAGTGACGGAGCAAAAGAATCCCTTCCACCGGCTGCCCACTCCTACGGACGGGTCAGCCGGATTGTGGAAGACGGGAATCGATAGGCCGGGCCCAGACCCCATGATAAACATTTTCAAGGGTGAGACCCGAGATTCGAACCCGGGTTCTCCAAAGTGGAAATCCGGAGCGTTTCCACGCGGCCGACCGCCCTGCCATTTAGTACTTTATCTGAGTGAAAAGCTGCGATATCTGTTACCGAAAAAAATACATGTACAAACCTAACTGAAGACTATGATGCATAGTTAGTATCGTGAGACATTTTTTTGTCAACAGATGACGCCACTTTCCACTCAGTAAGTGTACTAAGTGGCGGGGCGAAACAAGCCCTTCCACAGGCTGCCCATCCCTGCGGAGGGGTCAGCCGGATGGTGGAGAACGGCAATCGACGGGCCGGGCCAGGACACTATGATAAACATTTTCAAGGGGTGGGCCCCGAGACTCGAACCCGGGTCCTTCAGGTGGAAAGCCGAAGCGTTTCCACGCTTCGGGCCGGGCCAGGACACTATGATAAACATTTTCAAGGGGTGGGCCCCGAGACTCGAACCACACGGAATTTGAATTTGAATTATCAATTTTAATCACACGGAATTTGAATTTTGAATATGATGAAATTTGTAATCAGGTGGAAAGCCGAAGCGTTTCCACGCTGCCAATCCGGCCGACTCGTGAGACATTTAATTATCAATACATTATTGAATAGTTATTTATTTTGCTATTAATGCACTTAGTAATTAGGTTGTTTTCTTAGTAGGTTCATACCGCCGAATTTTCTAATTTGAGGCAGCAGGCTATTTAGGAGCTCCACAGGATAACCAGGCCCACTATGAGATCGGTCGAAATGGTAAAAAATAAGCTTAATAATTAATATTCTATAATATATATATATATGTGTGTAATAAATATTTTTGTTATTGAATTGGAGAATCTTAAAATTTTTGACTTTCAAATATTGTTGAAAATGGCCGAGTGGTAACGCTTTGGCGTGCCACACAGGAGGACCCGGGCCTTCATCTTCTGAAAAGATTTTTTGGAGTTCTGGGCCCGGCCCGGCGATCCTCGGCCTTCTCCACCCGGCCTCCCTCTATGGGTGTGGGTGCAGCCCATGATTAGAACTGGCCCCGCCCCTTAGTAATCTCCCTGATTGGAAATGGGCGTAAAAATGCAAAAATAAAAAAAAATATTATTGGAATTTATAATAATTTTGATGGAAGCGTGCTATAATTCTATTCTGGAAGATGGTCAGTCGGATGCCGCGTAGCAAAGCTGTGGCTTACCACCACCGACTGGGTTCAAATCCGGTTCACACACACCCAGATTTTCCGGAGGGATGGAAGCGTGCTATAATTCTATTCTGGAAGATGGTCAGTCGGATGCCGCGTAGCAAAGATGTGGCTTACCACCACCGACTGGGTTCAAATCCGGTTCACACATACCCAGATTTTCCGGAGAGGTCTGAGGATGACCAGTTGAACCCCATTCTTCAACCTTCCTGTTGATTCCACCATAAGTAGTAGCTTGCCTATAGTGGGCTCTAAAAGTGGGCTCCTTCAGATACAGAATATCTCTTGTGAGATGATGATGATTTAGCACAACTAACCTTAATCTAGTTACGCGAGTTCGATTCCGAGTCCCATCCCTTAGAAAACTAAATTTATTGGATCGCGACCAGCGATCCGCTTCTATAATTAGGGTGAACCGTTTTTAGCAGGGCTTGTTTCGTCCCGCTTAACAAAATACAATATACATGTCATCTCTTAAAAAAGCACACTAGCAAAGGCCTTGATGTGGACAGATTTTTCCGATCCCGGTACAAATTTTATATTAAATATTTTTTCATAATGGGACTCGTATCAATAAATCCATATTGTCGGCCGGATTGGCCGCGTAAAAGCGCTTCGGCTTTGCACTCTGGAGGACCCGAGTTCGAATCTCGGGTCCCAACCCTTATAAATATTTATCATGGGGTCCGGACCCGATTCGATTCTCTTCCTCTGCAATTCGGCTGACTCTTCCGCAGGGATAGGTAGCCTATCGAAGGGCTTGTTTCGCCCCTTCATTTAGTATTCTTCTAGAACCAATGTTCTATAATGGAAAGTGACTTCATCTTTTGACAAAAAATAAATTCATATTAGAGACTATCACAGTGCTGGATGCTATTACGCTCGTGATATTTAATTCTATATAAAGGTCTCGTTTGAAAATATATGTTAAGTTGGGCGGACTTACTCTTAAAATTTTTAAAAGTCCATATTTAATCGTTAGTGCCACAGTTTCTCAATGTTTCAACATTAGTGCCGCATAAATATGCATTTTTAGAAAGGCTTTTTGTAGGCAGCCTAACTTGACGTCTTATGCGGACCTCCTAGAAGTTACTACTGTATACTGTCCGTCCAGCTTAGCCGCGACCATTGACGCAAATACGCATGTGCTAACTGAATGAGTCCAGACAAAATAGGGATGACAGCTTCGCACATGGATGTTTTCAAACGCAAGAAAAAATAGGGATGACAGCTTCGCACATGGATGTTTTCAAACCGCAAGAAAACTGAAGTTGAATGGAAGTTTATTGTAATGTCGAATGCTAAATGATTAATTAAAATTGAATGGAAGTTTATTGTAATGTCGAATGCTAAATGATTAGTTTCAACATTAGAAATACAGTTCGGACCTCCATCGAAATTCTCCGTATATCAAAGTTTTTTGTTAGTCCTGTGAAATTTTGGATCTCCATATATCGAACCTCTATATATCGAAATTCTCTGTATATCAACATTTTTTGTTAGTCCCGTGAAATTTCCATTGAAATTTGTTTCTATATATCGAAATTTTTAATTTCAGAGACAAGGGAAAACGATAAGATAAGGAGTCTAGATTGGGTCTGGCTAGAAAAAGCCGACAATAAACAAAATGGATGTGTTGATTTGTACTGTAGAGGTAGTTAGTGTAAAGTTCTAGGGCTTGTTTCGGTTTCGGTTTTGTATATTACTTGTGTTATTTGGCTTAAAACCAAAACCAAAACTGAACCGAGATATTTTAGGTAGCCAAAACCAAAACTGAACCGAGAGATTTTAGTTATTCTTTGTTCAGCTTTACTAAAATCGTTTACCATGTCAAAGAGAAAGTTGTTGAGTGTTTGGAAAAAGTGAAATTGCTAAAAGATGGAACAGCTCTACTAAAACGTTTACCATGCCAAAGAGAAATTCATTGAGTGTCACAGAAAAAGTGGAATTGCTAAAAGATGTGGAGTGAAAAAAAACAGGTTGAGCAGAAATTCGGGATTCCACAAAGTACAGTGTCAACAATACTAAAGAATCGGGAATTTGTTTTAAAAAGTCATGAATTTGCAGGAGCTAACAGAAAACGGTTAAGTCATTAAGGACATGTAAATAGATGACGTGGACGAAGCAGTGTTGTACTGGCTGAAGATTGTGAGAGATAGGTATAAGTAATTTATTATAATTATATGATTTATCATTTAGAAATTGGTGATTGGTGTTTAATTAAATTATTGGTTTAAAAGATATTAATGTTAAAATTTATATTTAAAATATACCTCATCAAATGGCATTTGGGATTAATAATTAAAAAAAAAAACTCAAATTTCATCAGTAACTTTTCTTAAAAATGTGCTTTTAAATAAATAAAAAAAATCTTTACTTTTCTGGTAATGACATTATCCAAGCTGCAATCCAGTCAGTTTGCATGAAATGCATATAAAAAGGTCTTAATCAGTTTTGGTATATACTAAACTGATTAAGAACTTAAAGGAATTTGTATAATATCAACTTCTTTATAAGTGTGTTTATATTAGTGAAGAGCTCTTCGATAAGTATGGAAGGTCAAATTATCAGACATCTAGCAGACAGTTTAAATTTATATTTGCTTTTTTTTTTCTAAGTAACTGACAAAATATAACTTATACAATTACACAAGCTATAGCACGAATCAGAAGGTTTATATACCATGTTACAAAATTAGAGAAAATTATATATCCCAATCTACAAATAGTTTGTCAGAATGCTAATTATATGATGATGGGTTATGAATAAAATTTAAAATAAGTTACAGATCTGTATAGGTAGTACATTATATATATATATAACTTTCAGGAGTTGTTTTTCTTTTATTAGAAGTGTTGATACATGTTATCTCTTCAAAAGTTTATAAATAAATAATATCAATCTTTTCATCTCTATCTATTGATACATATTCATTGCCATTGATTAGATAAGAAAATTATCTTATTACTGTACCTTGTTTAGTTTTTCTTTTCTCAATATACGGACGTATTCCTTTATCTATATTTCGTTACGATATCTTTGCAGTAAACAAAATATCGTAAAAACAAATCATCAAAATTTGATGAACTCAACTCCACGTTATTTTAAAGACAGGAAGACAGGTGGCGCCTTTATTGGAAATATTCTTAATTAAATAATAGATAAATTTATTTTCAGAATTATTGTTTTTTTGTTTGAAGTTGTGAATGTATTATTAAAATAAGAAATCGTCATCATCGTCATTGCGTGGATAGTAATTAAAATATTTATAAATTTAATAGATAATTATTATTTTCGGAACCGTTTCCTCTGACGTTGATATTTTCATTAGTATCTCACTTATGCACTACTAAAAAATTTGATGGTTTCATCAAAGATAATTATTGGAAAATTTTGCTTATTTTCAACTCTTCCACTCTCAAATCAAATAAAACGAATTGGATCTCTCTCTATTTTGAATGTCTGTCATCACCGCTGTCTTACACACACTACTGATTTGAATGGAATTCTCATATATTATACTGATCATGATGTAATGATGATACGATTTTGATCCGCTATTAGATTCTAACAACACATGCTGTAATTTCAGTTTGATCGTTTTCATTTTAATTAATTAAACTGATGGTATTTCTGCTTTTGAACATGAACGATATTAATTATGACACATTTTTAAGGCACTTGTTACCATGTTTATTATCTTTATTGAATACTAATCCTATATATCTAATGAAACAATAAAACCACATTACCACGTTAAAATATTTAATGAATAGAACGAAAAATATTCTGTTGGAATATAAAAAAGAGAATCAGTGGCGGAACTTAAAATTTTTGGCCCCCCGCAAAATATTTGGACACCTACCACAAAAAAATTCATCCAGATATTTTTATTAGAAAACAAAAAAAAATTGCATCATTTAAAACACAATTAATAATATCAAAAGAAAATATATTTAAAATTTTTCTTCCTGGATTTTAAATTTGCAAAATCTGTAATCAATCTTTTATTTCCATATTTTTGGCTACTGCTCCTACCTCCGCACTGCTCTGATTCAATGAATGTTTCACACTTTTCATGGTGATTTAATTTTTATTGTATTATATTGTTAATTTAAAAAAAAGGTAAAGAAAATACAGATAAAGAGGATCTGGGCCCCTTATAATTCTGGGTCCTCCGCATTGCGGGGTCTGGGGCATTGTAATTCCTCCACTGAAGGGAATATGAACTTGAAACGAGAATCACTAATGAAAAATGGGAGAATAAATTTCTGGAAATTTTTAGATGGCTTAAAAATTTAAAGTTCATGCAATTTATTTTGATCCTGAAGATTTTGAAAATTTAACTGTAAAAATATAATTTAGTTGAGTAATTGAAAAGCGAATTCAGCGCCCATATTTATAATTAATTTATTAAATGTTTTCTCATTAAAATATAGTTTGATTATCTAAGAATTCACAATGTAATCAATTTATTTTTATCAACATACTCTAATAAGTGATATGACGATGGAATCATAATTTTAAATGAGTCTAGATTGTTTAATAGCATATAATTTTCAAAAGTACCGTCCCTAGGGGCAGTGCCGGATTTAGTTAGTGCGGGGGCCCGATTGGATATCTCTCACGAAACCCCTCATAATATGACTTATATGTATAAATAAAATAAATAACGTTTATAAATAAATACGCATTTTTTAATTTATTCTTCAACTGCTATGGACACATAAATGCGTTCAGCTAAAGATATCGCTGTGGACTATGGACGCATATATATGTTAGAAATTGTTTCTTTGATTTTTCGTATTTTTCAATAAAAATACAAAAATCAACGTTATCGATGAGTTCGAAATAGCCATATACAGTGATACCTCGGTTCACGAACACAATCTGTTCCTTGACCTTGTTCGTGATCCGAAAAGTTCGTAAGAATAATTTTTCCCAATTGCAATTAATGTAAATCCCCTAATACGTTTTTGTCCTAGAAAAAATTTTTAACATGTTATGGCTTTATGTGTGGTAAAAAATTTCAACATGTTATGGCTTTATGTGTGGAAATAATACAGAAATTTTTTAACATGTTATGGCTTTATGTGTGGAAATAATACAGAAAGAATTAATGTAAATCCAAATAATACGTTTTTTGTCCTAGAAAAATTTTTAAACTCATTATGGCTGTTATGGTTTTATGTGTGGAAATAATACAGAAAGGAAATAAATATAACAGTAATATTAGAATGCATGTTTAACACCACCTTCACTAACACTTTTAACTTTTTTGGGAGCCTTAAGGGGAATAAATTTAATTAAATAAAGAAAAAAACTAAAATATTAACACTTGTTGGAACTTTACTGTACATAAATTTAATTAAATAAAGAAAAAACTAAAATATCAACACTTGTTGGAACTGCTGTACCCATATGAGCTGGACGAACTGGATTGCTGTTGGGGTCGAGGCTGTGCGCAGGGTTTTGTGCGCCGCGAGTCACATGCACTCCATGCACTCTGTGCGTGTGTGTTCGTGAACCGAAGCATCGTTCGTAAAGCGAAGCAAAATTTGTTCGCAAATGGTGTTCGTAAACCGATTTGTTGTGAACCGAGACGTTCGTGATCTGAGGTATCACTGTATATTTAATTTGCTTATTAAAGCAAATTACATATTCCTATTGCCATGGTCTATAAATATATATGGTCCTCCCACTGCTACCGATAACAAAGGAAAAACTGTTAAGGTCTAGATTTTTGTCACTAGGGCGGCGTTGGTATCAGTAACTTAGCCATAGCAGACGAATTTCTATAGAGTTACATGTAGAATCTTATAAATCAAACGTAACATTTCAAAATATTTTTAGCGGGAATTTCGCTGTATTTTGATAAATTAGAATGAAAACACCTTAGAGTTATCCTTAACGTTTTATGGACTTAACTTAAATGGTAAAAAATAATAATTCAAAATTTTTAACGTTAGTTCACAACTATCATTTTTAAGTCAACAATTTTGCAGTTGTGACATGTTTTTTCTTCGATTCTTCAAATGTGTTTGAAATAATGCCAATTAATACAATTCTAATTGCTCCGAAATTACTAACGATAAGATTTTGTAATCATTAATTCTACAGAAAATGGATTTAAAAAATTTTAAATAAAAATTGAAAATGTATTTCTGTGTAATGCCCAGTATAATAACTTCGTTTGAGAAAATAAATATTATAAATTATTTGATGGGCTAATTATTGTATCTGAGCACAAAGATCATACAAATGCTGAAAAAACTTTATTTATTACAATTTCTGGATCAGAACAGACATACTTTGGGAATTTGAAGTAAAACTTTTCACATGATTATTTAAAACACTATTATTTGTTGTTATATTGGAAAATAAATTTTCAAGTGTATCAATTTCAATTCCATTCATAAAATAATTTCTAATTTAGTTTAAACTTTTCTATGATACATATCTCCTTTAGTGAAAATAATTTTCTGAAATTTATTTTTGTATCTGCTAGAAATGGTATATATAGTATAATAGTTTTTGAAAGAGGAAAATATCTCATTATTTAAAATAATTTATTTATCATTTCATATCTAGTATTGTATTAGAACTTTTTTGATTGGAATAAAGCTATCTGGAAACTGAAAATTTTTAGTGATTAATTTTGATAGCAATGAGAAATCCTCTTCTTATTTATCTTTCTCCTGATTTGAAAGTTTATATACTGTAATTATATAAATCATCTTACTTTAAAAACTCATTCCCATAGGTATTAGTAGTTTAGCACAAATAAATTTAGAGATGTTTGAATTTTTACAGTTGCATTTAGCATTTTCAATGGAAAATACTGTAATAGACAAATTGGAAGTGGGATTTCTATAAGAGATTTATTTTCAATATAGAAAAGTATACACCACAACAACAGAATTATTTTAGATTTCACAGGAATTATTGGCCCTCTTTAGCTGATGTTTTTTTATCCCTAAATTAAAAAAAACTGAAATATATAATTGCCAAGAGTTAGAGTATTTCAAATATAAATATTGATACAAATAAAAGAAATAAAAATATGAAACTTGTTCATATATAATAGTGAATAAAGTATTCTTGTTATTTATAAAACAAACATTCCAAATAAAGAACATAAATACTCCAAATGTAAAATTCTATTATGTTTCTGTGGTGAGTTTTATATAATTTTATTTATTAAATCTAAATTAGCTTTATTTATGATCAAAACAGGAGAAAGATAAATAAGAAGAGGATTTCTCATTGCTATCAAAATTAATCACTAAAAATTTTCAGTTTCCAGATAGCTTTATTCCAATCAAAAAAGTTCTAATGCAATACTAGATATGAAATGATAAATAAATTATTTTAAATAATGAGATATTTTCCTCTTTCAAAACTATTATACTGTACATACCATTTCTAGCAGATGCAAAAATAAATTTCAGAAAATTATTTTCACTAGGATATATGTATCATAGAAAAGTTTGAACTAAATTATAAATTACTTTATGAATGGAATTGAAATTGATACACTTGAATCTTGCCCTTTCAATCTTCACTTCTTGACCATTTATAATATGATTGAACGTCTTTTTTTAATAAATCTCTGATCAAAATGAACATCGCATATTGAATTCTTAAACGTAAATTCCTGATCTGCTCGTGGGTATACTGTAATACCCCGGACACATTAGCAGAGATAACGGACGTTATTGTCTTAACGGTAGTTAGGATTTGTAGTGTGTCCGATTTCCGTCCAGATAACGGACGTTTCGCAGCCGCAGAACACCGTTTCAGTAACGGAGTTCCCACAACTCCGTTTGTGACGTCAATCTCCGTCTCAAAGAGAAAACTACAGAGACAACTCAGACAAGCAGTCAAAAAGAAAAGGGTTTCGTGGGATGAAAGGGAAACGAAAGCATTGGTGTCAACAGATCAGTAGAAGAAATAAAAAATAAATTTGACAGTTTATCCAAACAACAATATATCCCACAATTCAATTGTAGTATAGTATCCCATAATTCACCCTTTTCCTTTACTATCCCACAATGCATTATTTTTAACTGCCGTTTGGAATACCAATGTGTTCAGTATTCTTCCGGCTAAAGGCCGGTATGATGACGGCAGTTACAGATAACCGCCGATAACGTGTAGTGTGTCCAGAGTATAAGTCGTTTCCATTCCCTGGGCTGCTCATAGTTTCCTTGTTTTACCTTGAACATATGGTGTTTTTCCTTACAAGTTGTATATCCTAAATTGCAGCCAGGTACAAAACAACTATTTGGCATTTTTCGTCAAAAAATATATAAAATTACTTCTTTAACAACAACCTAGGTCAGCTTACAAGTACGAATTCTATACGACGTGGAACACTGCGCACTCTAGTGCACAGATTACTAATACAGATGGGACATTAGCTAAAAACACGGAGCAAAAGTAGATGGAGACGAAACTCCCATAGAACTCTATATTAAAAATTTGTGTCACTTTTTAAAAAGCGCCACCTAGGAACTGGAAACGTAAGAACTTTGTTTTCAGGGTTGGGCATGCGTGGTCTAATTCAAATTTTTGAATTAGAAGTTGTTCGGTATTCTTTTTAATTCTACAATTTAATGTAGAAAATAAAAAAAAACAAATAATGAGTTCATACGTAAGGGGAGGAATGTATTGTTTTGTCTCGTTATTATTAGAAAACCTTCTTCCCTCATATTTCTATCGAACCGAAACAGCCGCATTCAGTAAAGTTAGTTAGTTTGTTTAAACGTACACATGAGGGATATTCTGTATCTGGCGGCGGCCACTTATAGAGCCCATCGAAGGCTGACCAACACCATGAACAACTAATCAGTATTAATAATCATTCAGCTAATAATGTAGAACAGAATTTTGATAAATCTATATATGAGCCGTTCAGAAGCCAAATCGATTAACTCCACAAAACGAAAAGTGCAGAAAAATGATAAAATAATATAAACTGTTTTTTAAAATTCCCTTTAAAATATAAATTCAAATAAACATTATGGTATGTATTATTACAGATGTAACTTTTATGTAATGACATATTAAATACATAATATAGTATATCCTTGGAGTAATCGTTAATTTAGTTACAGATTTTGAGTGACTGATGGAGTTAATCGATTTGGCAAGTGAAAATAA
>AYEL01083038.1:0-118769 GCA_000484575.1 Olivierus martensii | reverse complement strand
TGATTTTGTGAACTTTTCCGATAAAAAAGAGCTCTGAAACCACTCGTCATCGCATCACGTGATTCGTTAGCTCAGTTGTTAATCGAGTTTTATTTTTTATCATAATTTTTTATCAATTCAAATTCGACAATATCATTATTAAAATTAATAAAATTATAACCATATAAAATATAATTAAGTAAATGATAATTAACATACAGTAATGAAAATAAATTATTTAATTAATTAAAAATAGACGTGCAACACTTCACTAGTTTTTAGTTCCTTAAAGATGATTTCTAGACGATTATTTTAAATTCTGCGAAAAAAGTCTGATTCTATTGTTTGTTTGTGTTACATATTACTCGACACTTACAAGTGGTGTGACGTCGTAGTTTCGGATTCCATTAGAAGAAAAGAAAACGTCAGTCCGAGATCCTACAGTTCATATAGACAATAAATCGGCGAGTGCGTGTCACTGTTCGTTGGCTATCAAAAGGCAAAATCGAATTTTATCTGTATAATAATCGTTGAATCTATAAGTTGCTAATCAGTGTTTACGGGTTCGTTTGTTTGTAAAAAAAACTCCGAAGTGAATCCAACTGTCCTTCTGATGAAGACTGATAATTAAAAACTGTTTTTATGAATAATTCATTTTATTAATGTTAATTCTTTTGTAGCAAATATAATAAATAAATGATATTTTCCATATTTTTAGGACATTTTAAATGAGTTTTATCTGCATTTCTAATATTTACTATTGTTGTGAGGAGGAGCCGGAACGAATTAATCAATTTTCAATTAAATCCTATGGGGAATCGCGCCTTGGATAACGACGGTAATACTGGAACGAATTACCATCGTTAACCAAGGTACCACTGTACACGTTTTCATAATTCCAGCCAATACGATATTTTAAATAAATATTATTATTAAAGCAGAAAATGCAGCTAATCATTTTTTAAATATCAAAATTAATTTAAAAGTAGAATTTATTGTTACAACATTAGATAATAATTAAAAATCATAATTTTTGTCCTCCACCAGATATAATAACGTTTGGATAAGAGCAAGACAGATATTTATCCTTGGAGTTGGAATTTACAGATTTTAGACATTTCCGAATAAAATGGAACATTGGCGACATCAAACACGGGTAAGAACATTAAATCTAATAATATTATAGCGTGATTTAAATGCTTAATTTTAATTTTACTGAATATTTTAGATGATTTTTAATACGAGATAGATTCCAATATCTGTCTCGTATTAAAAATCAGTAAGACTGAATAGCATCCAGAAGAGAAAGGAAAAGGAATATTGTCGAACTGGAAAATTTTATCAAGAGTATGAATATTGTAGGAATGAAAATAGGAAAACGTAGTTTCTCCTGCTTTAGCATGTTAATGTTAATTGTGATGAATGTTTATATTTTGTATAGCGTTGCCAGATTGATCATGCTTGACAATAATCAGTCTTTGCATTAACAAACTCAAAGAAATAAGTTTTTCTTTTTAAAAATAATCACCATAATTTCGTATCATCATTTCATATGCACCAACAGAAAAATAATGTGTAAATTGAATAATTTATATTCCTTTTTCTGTTTAGCAATTCCAACCGAATTCCGAGCAGTCATCTTTCGATCAAAGTGATTTTTATTTGGATGATACATTTAATGGTATTTATCATTTTAATGATATTTACTATTAATAATAAGAATTTTAATTATGTGCACAAACATTATGCGTTTGGGATCAAAATTCCTGAATTATTCTTGTCAGGAATTGTCATTAGCAGCAGAAATATTTTTGTTTTTTGTTTTCTGCTGCCACAGAGTTTTTTATATCTTTATTTCGCAACTGTTTGTCAGGCGATAGAAAATTCTTTTTATATCTTATCGGAGAAATTAATCACTAGTATTGATGTCTCGAAAGAAGTTTATCATATTCCCGAGACATATATGAAGATAAAAAAAAGTAGCGGATGCGGTTGAGGTAAGTTATTCTCTCTTGCTTTGGACAGTTACCATAGAATGGAGCCAAAATTGTTAATCTCTCTAAATTCTTTATTCCTCCCATATCCTTAGAGTTAAACGGTATTCTATTATTTATGTGTATTTCATTATTTCACTACTTTCTGTTTGCTAATTTATGTTTTCCTGCTTCGCGAGTAACCGATGCCGGACAGAAAGTTACAACAATTTTATATGAAACTTCATTGCCTTGCAACGAAAAATCTGCCAAGCAATATGCTTGCAGATTCTTTTTCTAAATGTTTGGAACAATTGCCTACTTTTTCTGCTTGGAAATTTTTTCTTGTCAATCAGCAACTTCTGCTCTCACTCATTGGAATTACCATCTCTTACATGGTAATAGCTTCAGTTTAATGGAATTAAATGATTGTTTAATAGTAAATTGAAAGTTAATACAATTTTATTGTGTAATAAACCATAATTTAATCTTCTAATCACTTCACATAGTAATTATTATAAAATTCATCTGATAAGAAAAAATAAGAAAAATATCAATAGTTAAATGTACCACATTATTTGATTAACTCGAACGACTATATAATTATGAATATAATCCGAATTAAAAAATTGTTGCTTATTCGATATCGTTATGTATTGTATTTAAACTCAGCGCCAGATATTTTTTGCAAATTTTGCATCCAAATAATTATCTGTGTTGTAAAAGACTAGATCTATGATTTTTGTAATTTATTAAATTAAAAAAAAATGTTTTTCAATAGAACTTTAGAATATAGTCATAAAAATTTTAGAGCTGTTAAATGTTATATTAAAATATAAAAATTTTTACCATACAAAGCTTGATATAGTCTATAATGTACTTCATAAAATTTACCTTTCTCATGTTTCTCTTTTTTTTTGTAAATGCAATATTGACCATTTATCCGATTTCATTTTTTCTTTGTATTTTGAAATACTTAAATAAATTTAATATTTTTAAAATGTTAACTTGATAGGATTCATTTATTATTATAATCATGTAGATTTGTATGTATTTTTGAATTCGAATATTGATGCATTTAGTTATATTTAATTTCAGGTTTTCCTCGATATAGCATGAGATTGTGTTTTAATATCACCATCGTAAGTCGAGAAATGACTTATAATGATTATAATTTTAATTGTAATAATAATAGAGAATGCGTAATGACTTCTTTAAGATGATATAATCGACCGGATTTGATCCCTGGTCTTCAAGGTTTTAAAATCATCAGGAATTGAACCCGGATCCTGCAGATGGTAAGCGATTGCTTTAGTACATTTTTAATAAAACAAAAGTAGTATTTCTAGCCAATACTATGAGAACAGCCATGTTCGGAATGTCGTAATAGACATTGTAAGATCGGAATAAACTTTGTAAAAGCATCTTTCAACGCAATGTTAATACAGTTCCTACCATAATGTAAAACTGTTTCTTTATTATTTAGATATACAGCATGTACATTGTCAATATTTGTAAATTTCTTGGATTGAAAACTTAAAAATATAGGCTTCATTCCATCTCCTAAATAGTTAAAATTTCTCAAGTTACTAATTGCTTGAAAGAAATTTAAAATTATTTCGTTTAACAGCATTTATTTATGCTATTCAACGATTTGTGATTTATAAAATCACTAAGCTGTATAATTTTCATGAAACGGGAAAACACAGTTATAAACTGTTCTGGAAAACACAATCACTGTTAACTGTGAAAATGATCCAGTGATTCTTAAATGAATCTCTCTCACTGGTTATGAAAATGAACCACTTGTGCAAATAATCACAGTTACACAAAAGGTTTTTATACGTAAATATACGCAAACGAATTCCAAACAATTTATATCAGTGAGCATTTCTTATTTTAGCCTATTTTCAAAAAATATTTGAACATAAATTTTCCTTTTTATCTGTTTTCTGTTCTTCTTGGAAGTTATTCCCATAATATAAATCTCATATATAAATATACCATTTATTTGAAGTGTTATTATTAGAAAACCTTCTTCCCTCATATTTCTATCGAACCGAAACAGCCGCATTCAATAAAGTTAGTTAGTTTGTTTAAACGTACACATGAGAGATATTCTGTATCTGGCGGCGACCACTTATAGAGCCCATCGAAGGCTGACCAACACCATGATAGGGTCAACTGGATGGTTGAAGGATAAGGTTCAAAGAGCTGAGCCCGGACCCTTCCTGAAAAACTAGAGGTGTGGGATCCGGATTTGAACCGGGTCCTCCAGAGTAACAAGCCACAGCTTTACCACACAGCCATCCGGCCGATTTATTCAGATATGGATAAATATTCTGTTTTGAAGTAGTTTCACAAGGTGAAGTAAAATTCTCATTCAAAGAACAAGAACTAAACCATAAAAATATAACACGAAAGTTTATGAAACATATTAAGGAGGATTAACAATGGCACGTCGAATGATTGTTATATTCAGAGAGTAAAAGTAAAATGTAAACACACAAAATTTCTCAGTTTTTAAATTGCTGTCACTCTGTCATCAAAACAACTACAAAACTTTCTTTTCTAAAAAATATTAATGTTTGGACGACAAACAAATATTCTATACACTAAATATATATTAAGAAATGATGCTGCAAGTAACTATTGATTATTAGTATTTTTTTATTTGACATTTATTTCAATAATGCAAAAATTAATCAAAAATTTTAACCAGTTATATACAGTAGGTTCTAAAATGTATTGCAGATTTATTAGTATTTTTTTATTTGACATTTATTTCAATAATGCAAAAATTAATCAAAAATTTCAACCAGTGAAATCACCCGCTCATATAAATGAGCGGAAATATAATATTGTGATTTAATCTAATAATATAACGACAAAAACACCTCCGAACTCGTGTGGGAATCCAAGAAGGAATTGTGAAATGGCATCCATTATTACGTTACAGCGCCATCTGCAAATTCTGTCTTCTTAGAGGAACTACTTTAATTTTTATTCTTTAATTTTTAAATTATTCTTAACAACAAATAAGTTTGGCTGCCGCAGACATCCAAAAATTGACCTTTCTAACGATACCATATTTATAGAAATCGGTACAGTGGTTCGATTGAAAAAGGGACATCCAGCCAACCAGCCACGCTTGACTATTAAAATGCGAATATTAGTATAAAATTGTATTCATATTTAATATACATCTCTAATACTGTATCACATAATATTAATGAATTGCGTATTGTATACAGAATTTAGAATATTTTTAATTCTTAGTAAACACCCACCGTTTAATTGAAGCTATTATTTATTATTACTGAATTTTTCATTAATTTTAGATAGTATTTATTTGAATAAATATATCTCTGTCTATTTAGACTTCCATTTATCAGTGGTTCTTAACCGGTATTTCCCGGAACACTGATGTTCCGCGAACATGTTACAAGTGTTCCGCGAAATTATGTAAACGAGGCCTACTTGAATGTCATTAGTGTATTGCGCACTACTCATTTTATAATATAGATAAGATTCAACTTGCATTTTCGAACTACCCTTAGTAGTTACAGTCCACAGATTAGTTGATACAGATTGGACACTTCGCTTGTTCGAAGGTGCTGCCACTATTGGCAGTACCTGGTATTAGGCCTACCATGGGCGTTACTCATTCCACTTTTGTTGTAGATAGTGGAAGGTCGGCTGTTTCTACGAATCTTTTATTGTTCCTACGAATTTTATGGCAGTTTTATTACAAAAAACTTTTATAATTAAAAGATTCAGTAGATTAAAACATCGTTTTTATTAATAGTTGAGTTCATTTCAAGTACTCTCCATAGAGGCGCTTCATTTGTTTCTTGTATACAATAGAGTCTCTGAGAGTATCCTATCTGTCTCAACTAATCTGTGTTACAGTCGTTCATTGCGTTTGGTTTGACAACGTTCATTTTTGAAGTGATTTGGTTTGTGTGTTTTGTATAGGTACCTTATAATCAGGACCGACTCAACATATGATCGAGCGGAGCGTCCACACAGGGGGCTGGCGCAAAGTTCATTTTTGAAGTGATTTGGTTTGTGTGTTTTGTATAGGTATCTTATAATCAGGACCGGCTCAACATATGATCGAGCGGAGCGTCCACACAGGGGGCTGGCGTATTTTGTGTTTTGTTATTATTTTTATTGTAATAAGACAATTATTTTTTATTCATAATTTAAGGTGAGAGCGGACTGGGCGCCCCCGGCCGGAGAGCAAGGATTTATGCAACAATTTAATAAACTGTTACAAGGAGAATACAATAATAAGCGGTATAATCAACGATAATAAAGATATATAGGTTCAAATTATTTATTGCACACAATATTTGCTACACAGTAAATCGGTAGACCTCAGACAAATGATAACAGAAAAATAACAAAATTTACGTAAGCGTTTACATTGTAACCAATTAATAGGATTCGTGACCTTTTCCATCGAAAATGACATCGCACAAAATATAGATTATTCCGATTTAATAAAATTCGTCAATAAAAAAGCCCTAAAGCCAATTTTTTTTTATTAAAGTGTAAATATAGTGTATAAATTTTGTTAAAACATTGTATATAGAAATGTAAGTTAGTTTTGTAAAATATTATTTTAAGAAATAAAAAAAGTTTTGTAGTTGGTTAATTTGTCAACGGATCATATTCTAAAATTGAAAGAATTTTGGAATTTTTGTCCAAGCCGAGTATCCAACTCTTTCCACAAAAGCGCTTTTCGACATCACTTTTCGATATCATATTTATGTGAGCTATCAACATTAACGAATATAAAAACTTAGGAAGAACACGAAAGACTTAGGAATATTGACAAAGAAATGAGGGTAGCTTTATCACATATTAAACCTGACATTGCTCAAATTTGCAAAAGACAATTAGCTCAGATATTGCATTAAACTTGATTTTAAAATATTCCATTTTTGTAAAAGAGTTAGTTACAGTTTTAAAAATATGTTTTTTTATTAATGCTTTTTTACTGTTATTTAATGTGTAATGTATAATTTTTAATAAAATACATGTTCATGCATATTTTTGTTGTTGTTTGTTATGACCTTAGTGATATAGTGTTCCGCAAATTTTCTTTACAATCAAAAGTGTTCCGTGACTTCGAAAATGTTAAGAACCACTGATCTAGATTCTAAAAATAACTGCTATCATTGATTGCAGAAATATTAATATCATATGATAATAATTAAATTCGAATTTTAATAAATTTTTATTAATGTCAAAAATATTTTTATTATTTCTGAATACACTGTATATTACTCGTATTTTTATATGATAATTTTTGTATAAATAACTTTCACCCTAAGATTTGGTCGGCCGCATTTGGTTGCATAAAAAAATTCAGTCAGGTCAGTTTTATTTATATCGCCGAATCTAATAACTTTCACCCTAAGATTTGGTCGGCCGCATTTGGTTGCATAAAAAAATTCAGTCAGATCAGTTTTATTTATATCGCCGAATCTCACAAAGGATATGTTTAGTGACGGTCTGAATATTCGGTGGCTAATATCTCTGATGGAATGAACTGGAAAATTGAATGATAGGATTTAATGGATCAGATCCAGATTCCTTCTGAAAAATCTGACCTATAAGTTGGATTCAATTTCAAATTAGGAATTAAAATCCTATATAAAGCATTGAATCCTAATCTGTCATCGAGAAACTATTGACAATCTGTGGGCTCGGCCTTCTTTGGAAAGCGATTGCTTTACCATAGAAGCAATTCACCTTTCAATCAAAGGATTCGGGATCGAATCCATTTCCACAATTTAGAGAATTTATTTTAGGGATTCGAAGCCGTCCCATTAAACTTCGTTATTTACGTCAGTCTGAATTGGCTCCGTTGGCAGAATGCCGCATGGTAATGTTTTCGCTTACCAACTAGGAGAATCCAGATCCCATATCTCAAGTTTTTCCAAAGGTCTGGATCCGCCTTTTAGTCCTATCATTCAACCTTCCGGTTGACCTCACAAGAGTGGCCAGTCTGTGATGAGTTCTAAAAGTGGCCGCTGCCAGATAAAAGTATACCCCATGTTTGATATGGGATATATTTTATTTGGTTATATAACATAACTACTAAGCCGTGGGATTGGCCTCACCGCTTAACCATCGCTTATCCATAACTGATGGAAACTAGTTTAAAAAAACCTAAGGTTTAAGAATAATTTCAGGATAAATTATTTTTATATAAGTATTTTATACAGAATTTCATTACGATGAGATCAGTAAATTCTGTGATTGATCAATGCAATTCACATAAGTATCAATCCATGCGGAATGAACTGAAGTACCAAAAAGATATTTTTATGTCTGGTTTCTGTAGTTTTCTGTTCATTAAATTTATTACGACAATATGTGTCCTAATAAAGATTGGTAGTGTGAAAATTCATAAAATTTTAGAATATTTCCGACTTCTGACCTATAACCTTGGGTTCGAATCGACTCCGTTGTAAGTTAAAGTCTATTTATAATTGATTTTAATCATTTGAATATAACGTAATGATGAAGATTTATTCTATTTCATTTTGATCCATTTTGTTCGAAAATATTTTTATAGTTTTTTATAAAGAATATACTCTGTTGCAAAAGAAACCGACGCAAGTTGCTATAAGCGTATGAAGCGGCCTCTCTCAAACTTGCTCAATTGCTCATACTGCTGATGGATACGTCGTAGATGATCTTCATAAACTACTTAACATAATTAAATAGCAAAACCGGTCAGATATATTTGTACTTACGAACGATTTCCTTATATTACCCTGTTCGTACTTCTCATGAGCTCTTGAAACGCCCTGTGCGTTCATTGGCATGAAATTTTAATCATTTGTATATCTCGTTGAAAGGTCTTCGTATACCGAATTTTACAGTTCTCATTTTATTTTTTTAGAGATGTATCGTATTTTTAGCAACAACGTGTATATGAAGTGTTTTTGTAACAGATGTCGTTACTTTCCACTCAGACAGAGTACTAAGTGGCGAGGCGAAACAAGCCTTTTCACTGTCCACCCTGCGGAGGGGTCAGCCGGATTGTGGATAACGGGGATCGATGGGCCAGGCCAAGACCCATGATAAATATTTCTAGGAGTGGACCCAAAAATCGAACTGGGTTCTCAAGAGTGGAAAGTCGAAATGTTTCCACGTGGCCAATCCGGCCGAATTAATATTTGAGGTTAAAGGATTTATCTTTAAATTTTCAAAGATTGTGAGATCTGCAATATCTGTAATTCTTCATTGTCAAAAGAAAATTATTATTATTATTATTTTAAAATATTAAATCTTCAATATTTAAAATTATTATTTATATTTTCCTCTAAATAACAGGATAGTTTTATTTAAAAAATCCCATTTTCGAATGTTCAATATTTTTCCAGGAAATTTGAAACATATTGCAAAAAAGGAAATTTTTCTTGTCGAAATTCAGCTTTTTATGACTTCTATTGAAGTTAGAGTTAACATAACAAACAAAAAAAATATTACTTTCAAACTCACATGGTCTCCTTTTCTCCATTCTAAAGAAGAACGGCTTCTAAGTTTGGGGCATAATCCTTGAAGAAGGCCAATGGCAGTTCTAGTACACGTTATACTCAACCATGTCATCTGGGGATAAGAACCAGGACTTCGACACCTAACATAACATCCGACATCTGTAAGAAATATATTTCTTCTTTATAATGTTAAAAATCTATTGAAAGTTTATTTAAACTATCGGAAAAACTACAGTACCGGTATATAAAAACAGAGAATTTTTTCATATTTTAAAAAATATTGCTACAAAAGTTAACAAGTTTAACAAATCAAAAATACCTTCTATATATATATATATGTGTATATAGTATAGTCTGTTTATAAATAATAAAAGCAAAACCAAATAGAATCTATATTATATATATAATTTACTGTGTTTGTATGTATTTTATTTATAATTCAAGAACTAAAATCTTCACAATTTTGAAACTTTATTTTACTTTTGATTTTTATTTTATTTTGTTTTTTTATTTTACTTGATTTTATATAATCACTGAGACGATTTTAGGAGAATTTATTCCTTTCATTTTCCCTATAACCTGCATTCTTTTGGAAAATTTTTAATTTTTAAATTCTTTTTTTTTAATTTAATCGTACTTTATCTCATCTGCAATATTTATACAAAATTTGAGTGTCTAACATTTCATCGTTTCTCTCTGATTTTTATTAAATATATAAATTAAGATGCACAAATTGCTCATTGCCAATTACTATTAAAAATGTATCACAATAAAAACAACAAATGGCAATGAATGGCAAAAAAAAAAAATTTTTCAGAAACATCGTATGTAAACTATCATTCTATTAGGTCTTTTCCTCTCATAAATATATATATAAATATAGAGAAAACATTAAACTTAAATAATACGTTCTGAATTTTTACCTACACAGCAAATGCATGCAATATAGCTCGAAATAACTTTATCAATATACAGTATATTGTATAAGAATATTTAAAATCAATAAAATTCGGAATTACTTTTTATAAAAATATTGGAAGCAGATAAAAAAAAGAAATCCAATACTATATATATTATTAATATATGTGCTGAATTACTTAAAAATGGCATATTGGGATATTGTTATCATAAATATGAAATATTATTTATACTAGAAATTACCCGCTCATATAAATGAGCGGAAATATAATCATGTGATTTAATCAAATAATACTGTATATAACGACAAAAACACCTCCGAACTCATGTAGGGAATCCAAGAAGGAATCGTAAAATGGCATCCATTATTACGTTACAGCGCCCTCTGAGAATTCTGTCTTTTTAGAGGAACTACAATTTCAATGTTATTTCTATTCTTTATTTTTTTAAATTATTAATAACAACAAATAATTTAGACTGTCGCAGACATCCAAATATTAGACCTTTCTAAAGATACCCTATTTATAGAAATTGGTACATTAATTCAATCGAAAAAGAGACATCCACCCAGCCAGCCACATATGATTATTTATATATATGATTATCTTTTATCGTGAATTTTCTATGATTAAATGAATAGTTTAATAACTTTTCTTCTCTAGCTTATGTTCACTTCTCTCTATATGCAAATTGAAAAGTTTGAAACTCTGAACTTGATTACAGCAATTTCAATTCTATTAAAAACGTTACTTAGATACAACAATTCATTGTAGACGTTTAATGCCATTTATTCTTATCATTGAAAACATTCCGAACTTATAATTATCTTTCTTTTTTTTAACAAAGATAACAATTTTTGTGACATTAATGAAAAAATAATATTAAAAGAAACTGAAGAACCATTTTTGCTTTCTTATTAACTTTACAGAACATTTAAAAAGATTTTATCACTATTTTTCTTTATAAAAATATAAAACTGAATATTTGCTAAATAAAAATTAATTAAAAGTGATAGATTTAATAAATCAAAAATTATAGTTTTTCTAAAAATTAATTTATATATTTTTAAATACTTTTTATCCAACTTACCATTTATAAAAACTAATAGTAACAGAATATCTCTCTGTAAGCGAATAACCATCTAACCAATAATAATAACTTACAATAAAATTTGTCGGATAATGTTATATATAATCGGTATAGCTCTTTCTGACTGATATAAGTATCATCAGTACATGCTTTTATAAACGAATATCTAGGATATGTCGGTGTATGAAAAGAATCTGCTTTGTCACGCTTTGTCGCAATTTTAGGTTAAAACATAATGCGAAAATATTTAAATTTTGATGATATAATAATAATAATAATATACATCTGACAGTTGTATATTAATCTAAAATTATAAATTTTAAATCCCTTTGATTAATTTATAAATATTATATAGATTTATTATTAAAAAATATTAATTTTTTTAATAATTCGTAATATTGAATTAGATTTTTGGGGAGTTTTAAATGTGAAAGAGTTAATAATTGTTACGAAATATTAATAACCAATCGCAGTTCTTCTTATAAAAAGACTAAAATGTCACTAGTCATGTGATCAATGTTTGCTCTGCCACTTCAACTTTTCCAATTATTCGCTCAATTTATTTATTTATTTATTTTTTATATATAAATTCAATTCCGACGAGATAATTCGTTCTTTCACGTAACATATCATGCGCACTTCCTTAATCGTTTCCTTTTTTTAAAAAAAATTAAAATATTTTTACAGATTTATTTAAAGTTTATTTTTTTTTTTACCGTCGAATAATTTAAGTATTATTTTTTGTTTTAGAAAACATTTTAACATTCTCGAACAGTTCCATAAAACAAAGATAATGATATTTTCGTCTTTACATCTACGGATAAACTGACTTAATTCAGAGCAGGTTGTTGGATTGCCGTTGCTATTGGCGACGACCCCATCTTCGGACGTCATTTGATCACGTGGCGCATTTAATATAGCTGTAGCAATATATCCAATAATTAAACGATTCAGTTTGCATTGGCGCTATGGACATCAATCGTTTTATGTGGGCGAATATTTGTTCACGATTATTTGAATATCAATCTTCTAGAAAATTCCAGGCAATTGTATAATTAGTGTCTGTAATAGCGATTGTTTGAACTATTCTACTAGTGTCACCTCTCAGTGCTGATTTCAAATACTGAAGTTTTTGTGCATTTGATAGGTTATTGTTGTTGTGAACACTAGCCTTAAATAAGTCACTGAATGTTATCCATTCATGCAAATTACCACTAAAAGTTGGCAACGACAATGTAGGAAGATGTACACCTTCACTTGTTTTCAGTTCTGTTTTAGAAGAGTTGAACGAAGTGTCATTGACTTTCTGTTTTAGTACCTGTCTATTTACTTCCAATAATAGCTCATCTATTGTGTTCTGGATTGAATCTTGCTCTTCAAGATATGCCTCAAATTCCTTCTCCTCACAAACAACATAGATTTCATTGAACAAACTCGTAAGTTCTTCCGAGAAGGTCTGACACCTTTTTTTTAAGCAACTCCAACTGTGCAACATCCAAATTACCTTCGATTATATTCGTTTTTTCCCTTAGCTTGGTAATTCATCCCTTTAGAACCCTTTTGCGAATTAAAAGGTCTTTGGAAGCCATTGTCGAATCTTATCTGTAAAATGGTACTCACCACAAGTCTATCAACTTCTTTAATGATACAATTTAACTTTCCCAAAATGGCGTGGCTCGGCGTTGAGTCGAATTCAAGCACGTTGCGAATAATCCGTTCCTTGTCATGGATGCAATCCGCCTCGACGGACCAAAAAATGTGTTGATGCAAAGTAAACACAATAAGACACATGCAAATCTCTGATGGTGACTACTCCTTTATTTAACCTTCTGTATGCTTGTTACATCTCAGATACATAATCACAAAACCCAAAATGGCGCGAAGTTCAAAAACACAACAACAACCGAACATCATAAAAACAGGGAAGAAACAACATTTTCCCCCTAATGGCAAAAGTTAGCAAAACAACCTAAAAAACACATTAACAGAGGCATAGTAACATAAAGTTTGGAAACCACTGGTTTATAGTATTAATATGGAGACAAAAAGAAATCATAACCTTAGTATCATTTTCAAAGAAATTTAGGCCATTATTTATTTATAAAATATATAACTTTGTTGAATTTTTTGTTTTCTTGATAAAATTATCATATAGATGAACATCAATAATATTAAAGATAACGGAGAGTAATAATAATAAAAATATATTTTAAAATCCTAAATATTAATTATTAATGAATATTAAAATATTCTAACTTATAAGAATTAATATTTAAATTTTTATTAGAATGCCAATTTTGACATTTATTTCTTTAAATTATTCTTCCTTTATCATTTGTCTTAATCTTTTTCAAGAAAATGATAATGTAATGATATAAATAAGAAATTTAAAATCTGATTTATATTTCATTTTTCAAGGTATACATATATCGACAAAATATTAATATTATCAGTATTCCTCAATCTCCTATTCAAGCATCTATTGCTACTGAAAAGCCAAAAATTTCAGATTGCATTAAAGCAGTTGTTAGTACATTATGTCCTACTAGAGCAAATCAAGAAATCCAGAAAGCTATAAAAAACCGAATAAAAGGGTAATTTATTAATTTTCTTTCTATTCCTTATGTAAATAAATATTTATTATGCTGAACCGCTCTTCCGATCTATAAATATTTTTTTAAGTAATATTTTTAAGTAGACGTATGTCAGTAAAAAATCGTATTAAATTCTTATTTAACAAAGTCAGGTTGTACGCCATGAAATCTTTAAAATTCTCTTTCCGATAAAGATTAATGTAATTTTTATTTTTTATAAATATCTCGATGGAATCGAATTAAACGGCTTAAAAGTAAAGTATCATGTTATGATCTCTTTTTATTGGATATACATCAAATTTATAGACCTGTAAACACATCTGAAAAATCTACATTCAAATATTTATAAATCCTCGAATGTTTTATTAAAGTTTAAAAAAAGGAACATACAATAAATTAAATTCGAATAATAATTTTTTTATATATCTTGCAAAATATATTTTCATGATATAAACTAAAATAGATTGTGGAGGCGAATCTCTCGACATAAAATGCTCTACCTCTATTGGCTACCACATTAATTAACGATGTCATCAGTCGTGCCTTATTTGAATGACTCTCTACTAAAAATAGAGCCTACTTACTTCACATTTTTCCTCATTTCGCCAATAAAATCGAATTTGATTATTATTTAATCAAATGCTACACACGTATATACTAGAAGAATCTATACTTAACTGTGTAATTGAAAAGTTAGAATTGGATTTTCTTGCTGATAATTTCAGTAGAATTAATAAATCGAATTTCAGTAATAAGGTATATGAATTTGGAATAACTATTTTTGGCTCAGAGCCATTCATTCATTATTACAAATTAGTCTAGCGATTAATCTCGAAGTAGAAGTCATTTTGTTCCTTTTAAAATTTCTGATATTTTCGAAGTAAAACTGACATTGATTAAGATAAATTTAATTGAAATTATGGTGTATTTTTGTAGATAACTTTGAAAATTATCGTTAAGATCAATAAAGATAATTTTAATAATTAATTTTTCTCCTGAAATTACAAAATTTTTTCCCTGTTCACTTCGACGATTATAATCATTTTTTTTTTTTTCCTATATATTGTCTCAACGCTTTTATTCTTCTTTATAACTTTTATACGGTACTGTATTGTATATGGTACATTGAAAAATAGTAAAGCTTCTTATTTCAGACATTACACAAAGGATTTCTTAGTATAATGCGATACTCGAATACATTTACTATATATATGTATTTTTTTGTGATTCGGAGAAAATCGAGTCTTTCAGTGTTTTCATTATTAATGCTATCCTTTGCAAGAAGTCTGAATAGAAGATAGAAGGACATCTTATAAAAAAAAAATATTTAGAAAGTTGTTATTTTTTTAACAAGTTTTACAAACATGTAAATTTTAACTTCGCTTAGCAACTTTACATTTTCCTACATTTTGCGTACAACTAAAAAAAGATATTATCTTTTAAAAATAATCTATTAAATCAGTCATTCCATCCTCATCTACATAATATTAACTTTTACATGCTTTTAAATGTAAATATATGTAAATAATATGGATATTCAAGACGCTATCATTTCTCATTGTTAAGTATTTTAAATCATTTTTCTGCTTTATTTTGTAACCTTTAATATCCGATCCTATTGACATGTTCCGTTATACTTTTGCATCCATTTATCACACGATTAAAAACTGATTTCTCTGTGCCTAAGCATTGTTTAGAGAAAAATTTCTTGGTACGTAATGATCAATATAAGCGAAATTTTTCCACCTAGTCAGCACAAAAATCGTATGTCAGATTCGTCGTCGCTCGGACACTTCACACATGTTCAAAACATTCCTTTAAAAATAAATAAAAAATATATAAAAATCAATACTTCCATCAACTGTTATTGAAAAAATAATATTATATTTTTTTACATTTAACAAGTTTCCCCCCCTCTCCTCTACAAAATTTATAACCGGAATTTTAAATTATCGAGCGGCATCGAAAAGGAATTAAAAAAAAAATGAGAAAGAAATGTAAAAACTGATTTGAACTGATTAAAGTTAAGTGCTAATTAGCGTTTTCATTGATGGTAAATATGTTTAATTGCAATTGGGAAAATGCAAAGAAGAACTGGATACAGGCAACCATCCATTCAGTCTGAATCGAGCCTTGTTTGTAGACGATCGTTTAGTTACCACGACGACCAAAAACTAGACATGCGTACTGTGGAACCCATGTATCTCCCCCAACGTGGTAGTCTTTGAGGAAAAGAGATTCCTGGCGTAGGCGGTTGTTGTCCATTGGAGTGGCACTGCAGCACGGAAGACGTCATTGTAACAACCCTCTGTGCTCATCGAACGTGTGGCAGACAAATATTTGTTGGTAAGTAAAATGTATTTTAATATATCATCCCAAGCTTACTGGATTTCTAACTCCAGTATATTGTTATATAATCTAAACATAAATGGAAAAAATATATATTTCGAAATGTAATATTATCTATCATTAATCCTAAATTTAAATTTATAACATACTTAACATGATATATGATGATTCTCTTACAGTCGATGATAGTAAAGTATTCAAAGTTTACTAACCGTTAGAAAATTTATATCAATTTTAGAATGAGAAATTATTATTATTATTATTATTATTATTATTGAGAAAATAAAATTTAATTCCCTACACGACGCTCTTCCGATCTATTATTGAGAAAATAAAATTTAAGAAAGTCGAAGAAAATAATTGATTTTGAAAACAAGAATTCCAAAATCTTTCAACAAGTTAGTAATCTCATGACGTATGTCGATACTTGTTGCAAACAATTGTCATGCGAAAAATTCTTTCAAAAATTTTCGATGTTAACTCCACAGAATATAAAATTAATAATCGTAAAATAAATTATATACACTCAAAAAAAAACAGTTACTATTTTTTTTAAAGAATAAATAATTCTAATCATAATTTATTGATTTGCAAATTTTTGTAACAATAAATTTTTTCGTTCTATATTTTTGTATGGAAATTTATAAAAGAATGATGAAATTTCGCCTGAAGAATCATTAAAGAAAACTAAAAATTTTCTAAAATAAAACCAACAATAGAGTTGTCCTGTTATTCAAAGTATGCGATCATTTATCAATAGTTTTCTAATACAAAGGATCATCCATCTTTTTGTTATGAAGTGCACTTGTTCTAACAGCTGCTGTGTTCAAAAACTTATTTTTATACTTTAAACTTCCATTGGATAAGATCACTTTTCATGTCTTTTTTTTACGAGAATATCATTTAGACATCTCTTCAGTTCAATAACAGGTGTTTCTAAATATCTTGGCAAACTATAACGGAGGAAAAAATAATAATATTCGGATAAAAAAAATCACAATATATTTTTTAAAAAATTGTACAGTGTATTTTGTAAACATTTTCATCTACGAAGTTGTGGACACAGTCTCTAAATCTGAGTATATTGAGATAAGTTATGAATTAAATCTACATCATGACGAAAATAAAGATTTATTAACCCTTTCGGTCCTGGCGTACCATTTATGGCACATGATATTTTCAATTTTTTTTTTTTTTTTCCTTTCGGTCCTGGCGTACCATTTATGACACATGATATTTTCTATTTTTTTAACCATAAACAATTAATGAAAATTTATCTCCAAAAAAGTCTTAGAAAGTGCCCGAGATGCTAAATTTAAAATTATATAATTTTAGAATAAATAAAATTAAATCAGGTGTGAAAGGGTTAATATATATAGCTCTGATAAATGATGTTATTACAGAAATAATATTTGGTTAATTATTATTTTTAATAACGAAAATAATTTTCTAACGGACAATTTATTATTATAACGCTTATTATTAATTTAATTTTTATTCTTTTGTTAGAAATTTTAAATAATGTTTTCTATAATTAAAATATCGCAAAAAAATTTATATTCTGATTATTACGAATTTTAATTTAAATAAATGGCTGTTTTGAAAGCTTCGTTTTTATAAGATAAACCGTTACATTTTTCTTTTTAAATTATAATTCATTCAGTAATATATGAGAAAAGAGGATAAGAGAAGAAAGATCTACTGAATCATAAGTTATAAAATGCGAACCAGGCATTATTCTTTTATACATAGGAAAAATTTATTTTTGAAGTTATAAATCATTTTTTTTTGTCAGATTTAAAAGGTTTACATTAAGGATTAAAACCGTCAAATTTTATATATAAATATATATTATTAAAACTTCAATAAATTATGGAACGAGTACGGTTTTAATGATACGAATACAATCAAGGATATTTAGCATATTGTACTATATAATCTCGGATCAAATATATTGTCATTAGTAGATGATAAATGAAGAAAACGATTGATCTTTTAATTTGTTTTCTTGCTCTATCTAATTATTCTCTGTATACCAACTTGTCGTCTCCTTGGGAAGTAGAAACGAAACAAGTATCTGGTTTTAAACAGATGGTTACTTACCCATGGGATTCTCACTAATGACGCACATATAAGTAAACCGAATTATGTTTATTATATAAGAAATACTCTCGAAAGATTAATTTAATCTGGGTTAAATTCACTTTATTTATGAATCTTTGATGGATTTTAATTTAAAAAAAAATCGTCATTTGTACATATAAGAGGAATAAAAATTATAAAATATCCAATAAAACGTATGCAAATTTCCATTATTAAATTTCAGAATTTATTACTCGCCATAAGCAATGAATTCGAATGAAAAATATATCGTATAGAATAAGAAATTTGTTACTTTTTTAAAGAATAAAACGTCTAAATTATACAGTAGTTAAAATACGAGTATTTATCAATGATTTAAGCTATTTATATAATGCTTTTTACATATTTAAAACAAAATTCTATGTTTGCGTAAGAAATCTTTTATACTCTCTAAAATTTATTTTTTTATGTCGGGGAGAAATTATTTTTGTAATTTTCTTTCAGGCGATTTTGCAATAGGAAAGAAGCAATTTATTCAAGAAATATTTTTAAAAAATGTAATAATTATTATTCACAAGATGGATACATTTATTTATTGCTATAATGAATAATAATAATGATTGACGATTATTTTTTACAATTTTGATACTTTTTAATTGTGATATTTTTCATTTTTATTAATATTTTAAATTCCTAAACATAAAAGTTTATTACGAAAATCTTACTTTCGGATTTTTCTTTCTTTATATAATCTGTTAGTCTTATATAAATTATAAGAATCAATATACTTATACATTTCTTAAATCAAACAGTATAAAAAAATAATATATTCTAACTGAAAATCCAAGAACAAAAGTCATTTATTGTCTACATAATAAATGAAGTGATATTTCCTAAAGGATAAATAAAGATTATTAAATCTATTGTCTGAATTATCAAAATTGAATGAAGTTGATGTTTAAATTTATCAAATAGCATTTTTTTTTTTTTTTTTTGATTCTTTATAACTTTCTCGACCTTGACTTTCTCCCTCTTTTCTGTTTATCTCCATCCATCCAATGGCAGAATGTTGCGTGGGTGGAGAACTTTGCCGCAATACGGTTGATGACAAGATTCAATCGTAAATCATTCACAAAATTCCAACAATAACTACCACTTCAACGAATCAGACCGTGGAAAATTTTAAAGGAATCGTAACAACTTTTTAGAAATTCCAGGAAAAATACAAAGCGAATCGATGAAAATAAACAAGCGTTATCCAAACTTCATAGATAATCTTCACGAATCACGTCTAAACATCACTCACCTTTCTTTACCGATAAATGAGAAATCGTTTACCGTAATTCTCATTGTATATATAATAAAAATATGAATTATGTGCGGCTTTTATGTTCTTATAATCGATACGTCGTTGTTATCTTTTTGTGATTGATTTCTGCCATTCATTCGCATTTCGATAATTCAATAACAAAACTCTGCGGTAATGAATGTTGCTTTTAGACCTACAGACAAGAATAAATGATAATTCATCATTTCTCTATCGATCGTTATTCATTAAAAGATCGTTTACGCTCAAGAATTATTAACAAAAAAATAATAAAATGCATTTTGATACACGATAATGTAAATCAATGGTACTATTTTTGAAAGTTATCTAATTTATATTAATATTAAAATAATGTTTTGTTAGAACTTTACATTTCTAATTCTTTTTTTTTTATACTTTATCATCTTGCATATATTATATATAATTTATATTAATATTAAAATAATGTTTTGTTAGAACTTTACATTTCTAATTCTTTTTTTATACTTTAATATCTTGCATATATTATATAAAATAGGATTTTTAGTTGCGAGATGAAGCAGACTAATGAAACTATTTTTAGCACAATGAATTTATAATTGCTTTCCATTCAATATTCTTAATTCAGAATCTGTTAAACAGTATTTTATTTTAGTGTTTTCTTGCTAAAATTCATAATTCATTTTTTAAAATTAATTTTTCTTCAGTTAACAGGTTATAAAAAAAAATTTTTATACATTACATTTTAGAAAACACTTTTATTTAGAACTACACTTAATTACAATTAAAAGTCACTTTATTTAAAGAATATCGGAAGTAATTTTTATGATAGAAAATTATAGCAATTCCAATTGTGAATGCAGCTATTTTCCTCGGAATTATAATTTTTTATGTATATTAAAATTATGTAAATCATATTAAAATGTATTTGTTATATTTGGAGACTTTTTAATAACAATTGCTAAATCTATGTAGACAGTGTTTGATTATTGTTTGTGTTATATATTAATCTTATTGCTGTTTTCTAACGAAAATGAGAAAGTGCAATGTCGATCGTTAATACCATAATAAAGAAATTCCACTTGTTAGGAGAAATGTGATAGCGATCGTGATGTGAATGCTATAATCAAAATAGAGCATTTTTCTTATACTGAGATTGAATAAGAATAGAAAAATCATTCAAACTCATTAAACAGAAAACCGAGATCTACACTCTTTCCCTACACGACGCTCTTCCGATCTAAAATTAATTTAAAATATATTATTGTACTTCTGATAACTTGGAAAAAAATAATTAAAAAAGAAGAAGAAGAAAGGATGATGATGATTTAAAAATCAGAGAATCTCTTAAATTTAACAGGTTTTTCTCCAATTATATTATTACTAATTAAATTTCACTGTTTTACTAAAATAATTCTTCTATTTTAAAATTATTTTTATTAATTTTTATAATTATTATAACCATTCTCTTATCGAGAAAAAAAATTGTTTTCCTTAATAACAACTCTACACTTCTTTCTTCACCAAAACTAATTTAACTTCTTGTTTTCTTTCTTTTACATAAAATTCATTAAAATTTTACTTGCTTACATAAAATATTTATTTTGGTAATGTTTAGAAATAGAATTATTTCATTGTCTTCATGAAAAATATAGTAGAGTTCTAGAAGAAAATAAAAAATGCAATATAAGCAAAAAAAATGTAGCCATAAACAAGAAGTTTCGTAATGTTTTAATTCCAAATTTATGGTCGGATACTTCGGGTGCATTCAATAAGGCATTAAATTAAATGTTAAAATGTATGATTTGTAACAGAAATAATTCAACCTTGAATGTTATTTCAAAAGAGAATGATGATATTCTTCTGTTAGAAATATCATTACTGTTTACAGGTAGAATGTCACTCATACAGAATGAAGTTCTATAAGTTCTAATTGGATGACTGACAGTCATCATTTTTTAAGCTTCTAACTTACAAAAACATTTTAATCATCTTTTCAATACCCTATAAATATACATTTAATGATTTTATTTTATTTTATTTTATTTTATTTTATTTTAACATTTATTAATTAAATAAAATCAAAAATTTCGTTAATTATATCTTAAGAGAGAACTTTTATCAGAAAATTCTTAAATCGTTATATATTCAATCATTATTTTTAATAAATTTTCAATTTTTATATATTAATTTAATTTAACAACGTTTCGAAAAGCACTTCATACTTTAAGTTTAGCAGATAATTCAATTATGGAACATTATTAATTAAATTATTATTGTGTCAAGTCGGTTTTTTTCAAGTTTTTTTTATTTTTCCTTAGAGTTTTCTGTAAACAAGCACGTAAACATCTGTAAATGCAAGAGTAATTTAAAATGATGCTTTTTAAAAACGTCATCTTATATTAAATATTCATTATAAATAATTTTTAAAATTTAAATAAAATATTTATGTATTGAAAGTAAGAAAAGAGCAAGTCGTTAAGAGATTTTTAAAATATAAAATTTATGTATGAAATATATATTTTTTTCAGTTTTTAAAAATCGGCGAAGATTCGTATCCATTTTACCTAATCCTTGATATAAAGTATTAAATTCTCTTTTATATTTATTTCGTAGCAACGTATGATAGCTCCATGGGACCATAGATGGATTTACATTCTTGAATACATCTATGGTTTAATATAATCCATCTTTAGCATGCACTATAAGCATTACTTCAACAATAATTTTATGAAAAATAATTTTTAAGATTTTAAATAATAAAAATAATTTTTAGCAAAATAATATTATAACTAAATTATTTTATATTAATAATTACAATATGCTATATTTAGGCTATCTATGATTTATACATACCGCTACACGATTGGTCAGAAGGAAAGAATACGTCATGACATTCAAAATTCGGTGGTCGATTTGAGTCGTACGTTTGAGTACAGAACTCGTTATCGTATTTGAATCGATAGATTATATTATACTTATGTTATAATTAAAATGGAAGTTGATCCTAAGTGGGAATTTGACTGTCCTCAGTTTGTTGACTTCAATCAACCTATACATAACGATGATGATATCGACAGCTTTTTTGGTAAATCAACTTTTTTTTTGTAATCGAACTGTTTTCTGATGAATGATTATAAAATGTAGATCGTTAAACTAATTTAAAAATAATATTTGATATTTTGAATTTACTTTAAAATTTAATGTTTACATTTGCATATATGTTTTGAAAAAGTTTAATTGACTTTGTTTACAGAGATTCTTTCATCATATGAAACAACAAACCAAAACGGTATATAAGAATTTACCAATTTATTTTTACAAAAATTTAATTTGATCTCAAGAACTTTACAAATATGTGAGAATTTAAACAAAATAGCTTTGATTCAGTTCTAAAGATCTTAATATATATCAAATTAAACACTATTCAAAAAAGGATTTGTCAAGATATTGGTTGTAAAGTTATAAATCTCTTGTCAATTAAGTAACCAGCAATCTCCAATTAATCAATATATATATATATCTCTTGATTATATGAGATGTTTAGGTAAATGCAATATGAAATAAGTTAATCGCAAATATTCTGAACAATAGTGTGTTGTTTATATCCAAAATCATTTTTGACTATTGATGTAGCTTGAGTGTATGTGATTTACTTGTTATTTTTGAATTTATAAGTGCAATATGTACTAGACTACATAAAATATGTTAAAATATATATTGAATTGCTAAATTGCAATTTTTATTCTATATAGATTTTAATTTTTAAATATGCTGATATTGTTGAAGATTAGATATAGATATGTAGACCATATTTTGATTTTTTATAGTAACTATAACAGTTATGAATTTAATCTTACTTCTTGATAAATCAGTTTACCTGTAAAAAATAGATCTAACTTGTAAGTAAGGCATTTTCTAATGCAGAATGTTCAGTTTTAAATTATTGCATATTACTATAAGAGTAAGATTCAAAAGTGTAGAATTCTTACTCCTATTACTTGCAGTATTAGTCCAAATGTGTTAGCTCTTGCTAATGTTTAAGAATTATTTTACTTTACTCAATTATTATATATAAGTCACTAAAAAAGAATCAGTAAAAGCTGAAAATAGTAATAAACAAACACTTGTATTCTTATTAATTTATTGGCCTAGTGAGAGCAATGAATCTAATCAGTTGAAGACAGTTTGTGTATTTATTAAATGTATTTTTAGTAAAATTTTTTACATAAGTTATTGCTATAGTAATACCATTTGTTTATATCATGCTTTCTTATTCCTATAGTAAATGCATGATTTGAGTAGATCACAGTTTACTAATTAATTTGTTACAATGCATACAATCTAAAGGACTATAATAATTTGAAATTAGTAATTAAATAATTAATTAATATAAATCAACTTAAAATTTAGATTTTAAAATCTGTATATATTTGTCTGTTTAATTTTTTGACAGATCTATGCCATTCCTCTTATAATGGATAGGACAGATATAGATGCCTAAAATAATCTCTATATTTGCATTTTTGTAGGAATTTGAAGTTGTCAGTCAAGAAAGAGATTAAATATTTTGTCAAAATATCATGACATATACCCAGTTTACAATGTCTCAATAAGTTCCTGATAGTTTTATCCTTATTCTGTAGGATAAAGCTATCTGGAATCTGCCAATTATAAAACAGATGCCTGATAAATAAAGCTATCAGAAACTTATTAGGACATTGTAAAACTGGGCCATAAGGAGAAAAAGTGGGAATTACTGAATTTATTATAATAAAAATGTAAAAAATTTGCATTGTAACTGATTTTATCTTAGTTCATTTCTTATAATTGTTCAAGGATTATTATAGAACTGTGAAATATTAATCCTATTAACATGGTGTATCCATATTTGCCCAAATATCACTTATCTGATATAAAGTATAGAGTTAAGAGTGTCTGTTTTGTAGTTACAACTGTCATTTATGATGATTAAGAATCAGTGCAGGTAACTGTTGAGCCTTCTGTAATGAGAGAGAAATTGGTTGGGCTGCTGAATGAACTAAACTGATAAATCCATTATTATCAATTTTCAAAGTTCTCATGAGATGATTATAATTTGGTGCAGAAATTATTTAATTTTTATTTAACCATACACCAAATAGACTATAATGACATTTAGTTGCTGATCTTTTTTTTTTTTTGTCTGCCTTCTTGTGTAGGCAAACCAAAAGAAAATTGGAAAGTTCATTGTCCAGATAGCCAGTGTGACTGGTTATCCAATAAACTTAAGTCATTAGGTATTTCTGACACTCAGAAATGAGCTTGAAGGTATCGAAACTAAGAATTAATTCAATAAAATTTGTCAAAACAAGCAATGCAATTATAGATGTATATACACCTAATCCTTGATTTACATGAATACTTGTATTGCATGATTTTGGTTTAACACAGTTTAAATCCAACACCAACAACAAAGATGATCACAATAATATTTTAAACTAAAGTCAATGATGAATAAAATTCTTTATCATCATTTTTCTCTAAAAATGATGAATAAAACAACTTTTGCAGAACCAATCTACCATGTAAATCAAGGGTTAGATGTATAATACATTTTCCAAACTGAAGTTTTCAATGAGTTAAAATGCTTCAAGAAAAACAAAAATCTCAGCATATGTGATTATAGTATATTAGCTTGCTGGTTTGGAATTTTTCAGCTGAAGCCATAATTACTCTCTAATATAAAATATTTTAGAAAACTATTATTTTAAAATATATGTACTGTAATAAAATATAGTCCAAATACTCAACTTGTGCAAAATTTTTTTTGGATAAATTATCTGCATAAGTCCAACAATCTTAAATTCAATATGTATGAATAGGTTCATTAGCAAATGGAATAATCAAATGAAATTTATGAGTTTAACCATAGATAAGAAAATTTAAAGCCATATATGATATTTTTGCAAAATTGCAAACTTTAATGAATTTTTAATTAGTGTTTTATGGAAGTTTAGCAAAATTATAACATTCATCCATGTATCTTTTGAAAGTGCATAAGATGAAGTCAGAGACCTACTGTAATTTAAAATTATCCACAAAATACAAAATCAATGTTGCTTTTAACAATAAAAATTGTTTATTAACAAAAATACTTTAATCCTTTTTTGTGAGCTTACATAAATTGTATGCAAAATTATATATAGCTGTTGACGATAGATTTTTTTGGCATGCAAAAAAAGCAACAATTGACATAGAAAAATATTTTTATATAGAGATAGAGATACTTTTTACATCTAAAACAGAAAATCTTTATTTCAAAAATACTCATCAAATTTCTTAAAATTTCATTTTTTGGTATTTTTTATATTGTGTGATATTAAATTTTTTTCATTATTTTGTTCTGAAATGATGTCAAAAAATTATAGTATTTATGAGTAAAATTAAGTTCAGTTTTATATTAATTTCTTTTCTTCTAAATTTTGATAAATTAATTTTTTTTTTTATATTAACCAGCATTTATTATTTTTAAAGAAAGATATTTTCAGAATTAAGTTAATTTTTCATCTTTTCAACAATCAAAACTTATATATTGCTTGTTGTTGGCTAAATTATTGAATACATGTTTTTGTATATAATTTAATATTTATCATTTTCATAAAAACATAAAATGAAAGAATAATATAAGTTTCAGCTCATCAAGCAGGGAATCAATATATTAACAACTCAACAACAGATTTTTATTAACTAAAGTACTTTCGGCTCAACCGAGCCCTCCTCAGTAGTTATACATTGAGGAGGTTATACTCGGTTGAGCCGAAAGTACTTTAGTTAATAAAAATCTGTTGTTGAGTTGTTAATATATTGATTCCCATATATATTATATTGAAATAATGGAGCAGTGTAATACTTTATTAGATGAAAGAATAAATTCAAGATGTTTTTAAATGCCTTATTTAACTGATTAAAAAACCGTGCTTATGATATAGTATGAACTATGAATAATATTTCCAAAAAATAATTCAGCTTGTGTGCAAAGATGCATTTTTAAATATTTTAATATGAATTATAATCTTTATATAATAATTAAGCTTCTTTTGAAAGGAGAAGACTTTGTCAAGATTTGTCTAATTTTAAAAAAATTTTTTCTTCCAAATATATGTGGGCTATATCATTTTAAATTAATTCATTTTGCTCCACTTTTATGTATTTGAAACATTTACCAAGATAATGCATTAAGCAAATAATGCATTATCTTGGTAAAACGGATGTCTAGCTTTTGAACTTGAATCTTGGCTCCATTCAACAAATCAATATGAGATATAACTGTGCTATTTTTGTTTGGAAACCTTGAACTACAAAATGCCAGTCTTTTTCTAATTGCTGTTGCTATTTATATTAGTTGTGGTCGGATTGGGATTATAACTGATGTTATGTCTGTCCAGTCAGTAATTTTGACACTTATACGTATAAAGGAATAAAGTCTTTTCATAAAATGAAATACTCTAATCTATATAAAATCAATTATATTAAAATTAAAATAATATGAATGTCATGTTAAAATACCATACATTGCATTTGAATTGCTTGTTGTTTTTGGGAATTATATTTATTTTTTCTTAGAACAGCAGATTTTTTTTTCTAGAATCCATAAAATGATATATTTACTAAATATGAAAACTATTATTAATAAGACAACCACTTGTAATAAACTGTCATCATATATACAGCAGAACTTGAGTTTGAAAATTATTACAGCATTTTGAACTGATAAATGATATATAAATATTATAAGAAAATCTAATATATCATATAATCTCAAACTGTACTAATACAGGTAGGCCTCGATTAGTGCGAATAATGAGTTCCACGAATTTCTCGCACTATTTGAAGTATTAACTATATATAAAATATGGTAATTGGTTCTTGCTTTGTGAGATTCTGGCCATTAGCCAGCCTCACGATGAATAACCATAATACTAATTGTTTAAGAAATATTTATTTTCATATTTTACATCATTGTTCATCATTTGAATTAATAACTTACCAGGAATTGCGTCTCATACCATCATCAAACCGAAATTGAGCGCCGCTTTTATGTTGCTCAATCACATCCATTTTTTGCTCTAGCGTAATCACTAACCTCCTCTTTTTTTGTTTCCTGTTTTATCATCAAGTTTGATCCATTTTGATACTTTTGATACCTTTGATCCATTTTGATACTTTTTTAAAAAAAAAATTCCGTACTATACTGTATGTATACGATAACAAAGCTGAATAATAGTAGACTATTGTTAAATAGCTAATGGCAAAAAAGCCCATCTTTCAGGTGTTTCTTCCCTTTAAAGCCAAGTGACTGTTCTTGGACAGCTCCTGGTCCGGTTTTACTAACCGAAAATTAACATTAATTTGTTAATTGACATAAAATGGGACGGACATTTGTTAGTAATACTGATCTATGCTTACAACTCGCATTAATCAAATATTTGTTTCGACTAACTGAAAAACGGTATCATTTTTGTAATGTGCACTAATCGAATATCGCATTATTCGAACTCACACTAATCGAGGCCTATACTAATCGAAATCGCATTATTCGAACTCGCACTAATTGAGGCCTACCTGTATTAATCGAAATCGCATTATTCGAACTCGCACTAATCGAGGCCTACCTATTGGCAATATCGAATATTGCATTATTCGAACTCGCACTAATCGAGGCCTACCTGTATATAAGAACTTATAGATTTTTGCCAATTTTCAGTATGCAGTTTAAAAATAAAAGTAGCCTCAACTTAAGGTGGAACTTGATCAAGGTCAGAAGTCAGAAATGCTTAAAATTTACAACTTGCCCATTACCAATATTTATTAATAACTCTATCTTTATTATAATAAACTTAAAAAAAAAAAAACAAAGATATGAGAACAAGATGCAAAAAGGATGCTTTCTACATATCAGGCCATTACTCATGGATTCTAACCTATGTGAATTGCATTGACCAGTCACACAATTTATTGATTACATTGCTGTTGTAAGTTGAGAACTATCTGTATATAACATGACCTAGAATATTGGTATACAATTTAAAATAGAGATGCTGAAACTCAAGTGCTTTCAGAAATTCTAGCTGACGAGCTGAAATTAAGGAAACGTTTGGGAAAGCTTACCTGAGATTTTTGATAAATAATATTTGTTAACTCTACATGCATGAAATACACTAATCATTGGTCATCCCAACTACAGCTGTAATTATAAGTTTGTGATTTATTTTTATTTTTAGATATTTGGATCTCCTAGCCTAAATGCACCAAATAAAAATGATCATAAAAAAGAACTGTGTTTCATAGATATTGATAAAAAGGAAATGAAGACCAATATATAATAACCAATAATATTCATAAACTTTAAAACAGTACATGATAAAATACACAAAATGACAAGTAACATTATCAATTACAAGAACAAAATTTCATAATTTAATAAAATAAACAATAAATCATAAAAACAAATGGAAAGGATTGCATCATTTCATAAACACTATCAGGATGTTTGCATTTCAGGAAATAATTTTCTGTTATTCAATAAATAATGTTTACTACAGTCAAACTTCGATAAGACGTCACCATCCATTTGAGGACAATTTTGGTGGCTAATCAGAATTGGCAGTTTATCGAAACACATTTATTATAGAAATGAAAATGAACTTCAAATTTATTAAATTTAATAAAATACTGTATATTTATATTTAACATCCAAACTTAACAACTTAGAAATATTATGGTATGCATAATTTAGTATACGTATCGTATATATACATTATTATTTAGAAAACATGTTGATCTGTTGTTTTGATCTTCTGCTTTTGAGTTCTCTGTAAAAACAAAATGTACATAGCCTACTGTACAGTGTCCTCATTTGCTCAGTATGCAATAAACGATGGAAATGATCTGGTTCTTATGATCTTAAATTTTCTACAAGCTAGCTTTGAACCAGACTTAAAGAAACACGTGATTAACCATTAACTCCATCTCTCTCACTGGTTACAAATGAATCCAGAGAGCTTTTAATACTATATATACAGTACTGATGAACTTCAGGATGTATATAACCTTAGTATCTCTGGTGGATTAACAAGAACAAATACAATACCAAAAGGAATATTTGTTTAGACATTTCTACTGGTGGATGGCATTTTATTGGGGTTTGCATATTCCATTAACATAGGGAAGAACCATTCTGCCAAATTTCTTGATGGTCAGAAAGGGTGGTAGCTTAACAGGGGGCATCTTATTGGGGGTTTGACTGTATTTTAAAAGGTTTCTTAAAGGGTCAATTTAAAGGACTTTTAAAAGACTGAAGCTTGATCTTATTTAAGAAAAAGCTTGAGTTTCGATCTTCTGTTTTTATGAGAAAATTCAAGTTTTTAGGATCAGGCTGACTTGAGCTGACAACTGTAACTTAAAATGAAAAATAGAGTATATCATCTATATTGGTTTCAAACTTTCTACAGCATAGTATTTTATGCATAATAATTTCTATTACTGTATTAATCTAATTCAGTGGTCTCAACTGCTGTGCCGCAGCACACTAGTGTGCTGCCAAACCTTTGACGGTGTGCCATGAAAAATTAACAAGAGTATATCATCTATATTGGTTTCAAACTTTCTACAGCATAGTATTTTATGCATAATAATTTCTATTATTAATCTAATTCAGTGGTTCTCAACCGCTGTGCCGCAGCACACTAGTGTGCCGCCAAACCTTTGACGGTGTGCCACGATAAATTAACAATGATATGTATGTATGTATGTATGTAATTGCATGAATCATATATAATTAATAGTGAAACGTGGTTGGCTGAATATCCTTTTTGCAGTCAAACCACTGTACCTTTTCCTTGTGGTTCTCAACCGCTGTGCCGCAGCACACTAGTGTGCCGCCAAACCTTTGACGGTGTGCCACGATAAATTAACAATGAATTGTATGTATGTATGTATGTAATTGCATGAATCATATATAATTAATAGTGAAACGTGGTTGGCTGAATATCCTTTTTGCAGTCGAACCACTGTACCTTTTCCTGTAAATAGAATATCAATAGAAAAAGGCTACTACTCGAATTTCTGCGACAGCCACAATTTTTGTCGTTATTCCTTTAAATAGAATATCAATAGAAAAAGGCTAATCCTCGAATTTCTGCGACAGCCACAATATTTATTGTTATTCATAATTTTAAAATTAAGGAATAAAAATTAAATTAAAATTATAGTTTGTCTAAAAAGACAAAATCAGCAGATAGCGCTATAACTTAATAAGGGCCGCCATTTAATGATCCCGTGTGTCTGTAATCTGAATGTAATAAATAAGAATAAATATAATAATCTGTCAATAAAAGTTCGTTGCCATAACTAAATTATTATTTAAAATATTTAGATGTTAATAAAAATTTATTGTTAAATCTAAATTATTATTTAAAATATTTAGATAATAAAAATTTGTTGTTAAATCTAAATTATTATTTAAAATATTTAGGCGGCTGCCAAATTTTAAAATATTAAAATGTGTTCCTCAACAGAAAAAAGGTTGAGAATTAAAATATTAAAATATGTTCCTCAACAGAAAAAAGGTTGAGAACCACTGATCTAATTACATTGTAAAATATTTATTTAAAAAGTTAGATACATATTTTTGGAAATTAAAAGACTTGTAATATAGCTTATATATTGTGCACATATCTAGGTTTTAGAGGGATTCAGAATCTTTGATATCAATTGGTTCTGTTTCCCCAAGATATTCTGCTTGAACTTTTGAATATTAATGATGCAGTAGTCATTAGAATTAAAGAACAGCAGGCTTTCTTGGTTCTAATGATTACTGCATCATTCAAAGCAATAGTCATTGCAGACTTCAATGTACAGTAGCTAACAATATCTTGAGTGGATTCTCTTACATTGAGCTAATTTCTAAGATTTCAAATCTCTTCTCATAGCCTAGAAATATAGTATAAACAATATTACTAAGTTACAGTGGCAGAAGAAACAAGTTACTTTACAGAAAATACCCAACTGTTTAGAGAGTTCATAATGTAATTAACTTTTAATAAGAACTTTTATCTATACAAATTTTTTATAGGTAAAATAAATAAATAAATTTTATACTGTATTGATAATCCTTAATTTATTCTTCCATGAGCTTATAACAGTAATATAATCAGCAAATTATGTGATTGGTCTGTGCAATTCGATATCTATACAAATTTTTTATAGGTAAAATAAATAAATAAATTTTATACTGTATTGATAATGATAATCCTTAATTTATTATTCCATGAGCTTATAACAGTAATGTAATCAGCAAATTATGTGATTGGTCTGTGCAATTCATATGCATATGACTCCATGCATAATGTTCTGATATATGGAAAGCATTTTTTTTTGTATTTGTGTCTATTAAGTTTATTATGATAAAGTGGAGTATAATAAAAATTATTGGTAATGGGTAATAAATAAATTTTGGACATTTCTGACTTCAAACCACTTTGATTTGCAAATTTGGAGTTTGAACCAAACATTGACATAAATCAAGTATCTGTACAAGGTTTTGTTTAGAATCCTAACATTTGACTGATATACTCTGGAAAACAATTTAAAATTGAAAATAATGTTTTTAGTTTTGTTATTGTTTATTCTTGTTTTTAATGTATTTTATACTGTATACATAAAGATAGACAGATGTCTAAAGTTCTTATATATTAATTCAATTAAAGATTATATGATTTGCATAGTAGATTTTTTTACTTCAGTGAAGAATCTGTTTCTATCCCCTATCTATTATATAAATATTGCAGGTTAAAAGCTTTGTTTAATATGCACCTACTTAAAAATTTTACAGGACTGTGTAAAATTTTCATCAAAGTATTGATCAAAAGATGATAAGACCTGTTAAAATGTTTAATACAAATTTGCTATTGTGACATTGATATTACAAATATTAGTTAAATTCATAGACTTCACTTCCAGTTGCAAAGAAATTTAATAAATTTAGACAAATATGTTAATACAAATTTGCTATTGTGACATTGATATTACAAATATTAGTTAAATTCATAGACTACATTCCAGTTGCAAAGAAATTTAATAAATTTAGACAAATGTATTTTTATAGTTTCTAATTTTATTTATATTTTGGAAGACCAAAATTAAAGAAAATATTCTAAAAAACAGATATCTATATAGAATATTCCAGAATTCAATCAAATGCCTGTTTGTTCCTTCTGTATTAACAGTGGAATTGTTTGGAACAGCTGAATGCAGATATAAAAAAGTAATACAGTCAATTCTTGTTATTTGCATATTCGACTATTCACAAAAATTTATTTGTAACCATAAAATTGATTTTTGTGGAGTTTTTGCACTTATTCGCAGACTCCCACTGAATGGTGAAAATACTGTTACCATGTAAACTCTTTCTCTCTCTAAAAAAATAAGTTGTTTGCAAGGCTGAAGAGCTTGAAATAGGTTAGGCACCGGCTCCAGAGCCACAGTATATTCCAGCTCCGGTTCCAGAGTCATTGTTTTAAAACTGAGACTTTAGCTCCAGCTTCCGTTCTTTGAGATTTGTCCCAATTACGCGGCTGTCCCAATTAACCGGAATCCACTGTAAATACTAAATATATTTCTATTTTTATTTAAAAAATACTTTATATGAAGAAATAAAATTTAACATAATTTCAGAGAAAACAATGTTTATTTACAAATATAGAAATGATGATAATTAATCTAAAAATATTATATTTTTTCATTTTTAATGATATAAACTTTGCCAATATTATTTTTTTATTCAATATACAGAGTGTATTAAAAGTCATTATCATCACAAGAAATAATTGGAATTTTGAAAAACAGGTTTTAATTTGAGAAAAAGTTCTATTCAAAGTATATGTTACAAATAATTAGTACTTCACATGGCTATTAGGCTCAACATAGCTCAAAGTGATAGGATACTTCCCACAACATACTTTCCAGCATTTGTGGCTTTATCTTTTAAACTGTAGCAGGAATTTTTTAAGTTCAGCAACATCACTAATTATCCTACCAATGTATGCCTTAGGCTTAATAAAAACCCAAGCATAAAAATTTAAGGGTGTTAAATCGGGAGAGTGTGCTGCCTATAATCATGGTCCGCCATGACCGATCCAGTAATTAGGATTTGTTTAACACCCTTAGATTTTTATACTTGAGGTTTCATTAAGTCTAAGATGCACACTGGTAGGATAATTAGCAATGTTGCTGAACTTAGAAAATTATTAATGTAGTTCAAAAGATAATACCACAAATGCTGGAAAGTGTGTTGTGGGAAGCATCCTATCGCTTTGAGCTATGTAGAGCCATTGATGGTTGCCATTTGGAGCATTAATTATTTGTAATATATATTTTGAATAAAACTTTTTCTCAAATTAAAACCTGTTTTCAAAATTCCAATTATTTCTTGTGATAGATAGTGACTTTTGATACACCCTATATAATCAAATTTTTTTTATTATAAAGACATTTTAAAACTTTTAACTTTTTAATTATTTTATTGATTTAAAATCAAACTTTGATTTTAAATCAATAAAGATTTACAATATTTTTACAGCTCTATAAGCAGTAGTATTAAAATACTTTTATAAATTACACTCAAATTTTATATTATACACTTTTTTATTCGTTTAATCCGAAGTGCTTTTGGCATATTCATAGCCCTCTTCAGCAGTACAAAAGTTTGTACCACTGAAGAGGGCTATGAATATGCCGAAAGCACTTCGGATTAAACGAATAAAAAAGTCTGTAATATAAAATTTGAGTGTAATTTATAAAGGTATATTAATACTACTGCTTATAGAGCTGTAAAAATATCATATTAGCAAAAAACAGCTTACTGGAATTTTGTAGTAAATATTTAGATCAGCAATCAATCTTTATGAAATTATTATAAACATAAATAAAATCTAAAATAATTATTTCATTAAATATAGATGAGAAAATGCCAGAATAATTTATGACATACAATATATAAATTCAACTTTCAATATATAAATTCAATGATTCATAAGACTCCTATATAAATAAATTTATTTTTCAGAGCACAGGTTTTAATAGCTATAATACTAGTCTATACTGTACTTTGACAATTCATTCAATATGAGTAAATTATCAAAGTATATTCAAATAAATTTTCAAATTAAACTGATATTATACATTTAATTTAAAAATCCATTATAAATACTATTCATGAATACCATATAATAAAACATTATAATTTTTTATTAATCATCATATTGTTTAAATATGACCACTCAAAAAATTACAAATATTAAGACTCTTAGATCTTTCACAGGTATTATGAATATGATTCTTATTCATCTATAAAAGTTACTAAGATTTATACATTTAGTTAAGATGATTTCTGAGTTTGATTTGCTTCTGAAATAAGTCTAAAAATAAATTAATATAATTTTATTAATTAGATGAAATATAAAAATTTAAATGTTATGATAATTAAGAAAAATTTAATTTATATACTGTACTAATTTTCATTTGTTAATATCTTACTAATAATAATTATTATTTAACTATCCCAAATTTGATTTTTGCAAATACAATTTGATTAACAACAGTACCATTGGGATGTCATAATATTGTATGTATTTTCTAATAATTAATTATGTAAGTTTTATTATTTTTCATTGGAATTTTTTAAAATAAAAAAATATGATGTTTATATTTTAATTTATAATGCCTAATATTTATTTCATCTTTTAAAAAAATAATTACAGGTAGTCCTCGATTTATGATTGCCTCAACTTAGGATAGTGATGTGATATCATTGATAAATTCTGGTATTGGTCAATGCAATTGATCTGAATTTGATTTCCAGATCCATTGGGCTGATATATGGAAAGCCTTCTTTTTTGTGTCTGATTCTTATAGTTTTATGTTCTTTATGTTTATTAAAATAATATATAGTGTGCTAGTAAACATTACTAGTGAGAAATCCATAAATTTTGGGCATTTCTGACTTCCAACCATTTCCAATTTACAATAGGAAGGTTTGAATTTTTTGTAACCAAACTCCATTGTAAGTAGAGAACTGCTTGTACTGTGTTAAAATCTTATTTAGCAATATATATAATTTTTTACATTTAAATTTTTTATTATTATTATTTACTGTTATTAATTCTAATTACATAATAGAGGAGAAATTAGCCTTTCATTTAAAACTTAACTATAAAAATAAAATATTAAAAATCATTGCAATAATAAAAATATATCAACAGTTAAAACTTTCATAAAGTTTCAAATTAATAATTTTTTTTAAATTTTTGTGCTTACAAAAAACACTTGTTAATTTAGTACAAAAAATAATTAATTATTATTTAATAATTAAGAATTATAATTGGATGATAAGATTTCTTAATCATGCATTGCCATATCTTTTTCACACTAATAATGCTTACAAAAAACACTTGTTAATTTAGTACAAAAAATAATTAATTATTATTTAATAATCAAGAATTATAATTGGATGATAAGATTTCTTAATCATGCACTGCCATATCTTTTTCACACTAATCATATACTTTGACAATACATGATTCAATCATATTTCTTATGATTAATAAAATCATATTCATTTATTTTTAAATTTATTTTGGAAATGAATCAAACTCAAAAATATTATTGCAGACTATAACTGAATCTGAAAAATTTTATTAATTTTTATTTTTCAATGAAAATTTTAGATTTATTAGTATCATATTCAGTAGTATGACTCAAATTTATAAAATAGGGAATAACATTATTTTCTTACTTTTTCAGAATAATTTGCAATAAACTGAAATAATTACAATTTTTATCTTTATATATAAATACTATTGATAAAAATAAATTATAAATATAAAAGTTTATATTATAATCTTAATAAAAAAAATTTCTTTTAAAAATTATTATAGGCGAGTTTAGCAGTTCACTTGAAATTGATGATTTTCTAATATATTTTAGGTAAAACATTCATACATGTTTACTGAATACATACACATTTCCAGACTTACACAAGTGAATTGTTGCACAAAAACCTTAAGTCAAAACATACATCAGAAATTACTGAATACATACACATTTCCAGACTTACACAAGTGAATTGTTGCACAAAAACCTTACATAAGTCAAAACATACATCAGAGCATACCCTATACAGTACTATTGTATCACATCAGCAGGATGGCTGTGTAGTAAAGCAGAGACATTGCAACTTTAAAGGATCTGGATTCAATTCTGGATTCTACAACTCCAATTTTTCAGGGAGAGTTTGGGCCTAGTTGCTGAACTCCATCCTTCAAGCAGAATGCAAAAGAATGAAACCACAACATGGATCAGCCAGTAGTGAGACCTACATCCCAGGAAGGACAGAATTATAATAATGAGCCAGCCAGTGTTAGGCACTAGAAGAGATCCATTGCCAGATACAGTATATCCTATGTGCAATATGGTAGTTTTAACTAATAACTAGTGTTGCACAAAGACAATAATAATAATAATAATAATAATAATAATAATAATAATAATATTTAGTTACATCAAAGGATAAGCACATAAAACACATGCACATATATGAATGATGAATTTAAAGAAAAAAAAATGCTATAAACCATACAGCTATAGTAATGTCAACTGCTGCCATTTTGTTCAGTAGATTTTTCTTTTAAATCAAGGAATTACTATGTAAATATGGATCTATGTATAGGATTTATATATGTCAAGAAGTACCTGTATAGATTAAAATATGACTATCATTGCATTTTCATTGTTCTTTTCCTTATTCCCACAAAAAAGAATGTATTGGCACTTTGCTCTTTGAAATTTCTAGTCTTTATTGATATTGAATGTTCATAAATTTTTTACTCAATGTTCTGAATAAGATATTTTTTCCTTTTAGATGAAATTACAAGAATGCCTGGGTACTCAATCATTTTTCAATAAGTAAATAAATTTCTTTATTGCCCTTATGGTCATGTTTTGCCATAAATAATGATAAACCTTTTCCCCTGGCATCTCTAATAATTTAGTCTAGTAATTTAATTTCTGCTCATCCTGAGGAATGATATTTCTAAATATGTTTGTGTAGTAGTTCCATAGACATCATAAACTGAGAAAATTGAACGTTTTCAATATAATAACAAAAAATATATTTCAGAAATGCAAAATTTGCAATCATTTTTATACTGGCATACACCTCAAAGTTTATCTTCATTACCTCACAATTACAAATGACTACACTTAACTGATTATTTAAATGAACAATATTGCCAACTGAATTTTATATTGATAACAAAATTGAATAATCCATTTAATTTTGCTATCAATATAAAATTCTCTAGATTATCATAAATCCCAGTGTAATAATGTAAGGTTTTAATTAATTTAATAAATGTTTAAATCTCATAGTTTAGTTCTTCTTGGTTAAACAGAGTTTTTATTACATAAAGAATTATTTTTTCTGCTTTTATAAAAAAGCTAAAAATTTATTTAAATAATAGTTTATACAGGAATTTTACCTATATGTTGAAATTTTAACTATACCTTATTTAAATCTTTAATTTAAATAAAGTATAGTTTAATTTTATAAATAAATGAAGAATAGGTTAAATATTACCATTTTGCTATTTTTAATTTTAAAAACAATATGATTAACTTTCTCATTGAAAAGGAAGATTTATTTTCCTACATCAAGTTCTAGTTTCAAATTAAATTTATACTTATTATTTTCATTTTTTTTGTAGTATCAACTTATATTTATTGTATAAATACAAATTTAGTTTGAAACTAAATCAATTAAAATATCAGTATCTATGTAGCATTAATTTGTTAAGCCACAGCAGATTATGCAGTATAAATATATAATATAGATTATTTTAAGTTAAATAAATGTTAAGATATTTTTTGGGATCTAACAGGCATAAATTAATTATATCATAAATTGATAATGAAAAATAAATTCTCGCATTGATAATTTTGTTTCTTAATTTATAAAACTTTTTAGTTAGAGAATTTAGAAAACAAAAACTAAATTTTCTAACATAATATACATCAATATTTATTTGATTTAATAGATGCATATTGTTTTAAAATGTGATCAATTCTATAAATTTATATTAGTTAAATTTCCATCATCATTATTCATACATAAAAATAGTGGTTATTAAAAAGATTATTAAATTAAGCTTATTAAATATAGTCAATCTCTATTATAAACAATTAATTTATATTAAAGTCCGAATAAAGCATAATAAGCAGTGGCAATTAACACAGTTTAATAAGACAAAAACGCTTTCGGTATCAATGATACCATCATCAGTTGTATATAACAGAATACAAGGAATTAGGATAGAACAGAAAATTTCAGTATCGATGATACCATCATCAGTTGTATATAACAGAATACAAAGAATTAGAATAGAACAGATGAAATTTTTTGTTCTATTCTAATTCCTTGTATTCTGTTATATACAACTGATGATGGTATCATCGATACCGAAAGCGTTTTTGTCTTATTAAACTGTGTTAATTGCCACTGCTTATTGTGCTTTATTCGGACTTTAATATTAAAGATCAAGCAGTTTTAATGATTTCTCTTTTCATCAAATTCATTTATATAAAGTACTAACAAAAATTTTTCCAGGAAGTGAATTTATAATTCTAGGCAAAGATAAATTTGCTATAATTTATATACTAATATAAATTTAAAATCAAAGGCAACTAAAATCACAAAATAATACTTAAAGTACTTACAATTTATAGTATACACCTAACTCTTGATTTACATGGTAGACTGATTCTGCAATAGTACCATGTAAATGAAAATCATGGTAAAGTAAGATTAACATTTGTATAGGAAATGGGTGAATATGTTCCATAATACTCAAATAATTTAAGTATTTTTTTTAAAAAAAGAATTTAACATTTTATTTTTATGTAAATACATAACAAAATTTTAAGGATAACAACTGGGACATAGTAAAAAATCTTCAAAATTTATGAAAACAAATTTATTTCATATCTTCATTGTGTATTAATATAAAAAAATCTTTCTTCTTGGTTGAAAGTCATCACTGCTACTGCTAACTTCCTTTTCCTTAAAATTTTTTCAAACTTGTTTTCCAAAAAAGGTTTTTAGAATTGTCAAAGAAATTGCAAGTAGGTAGACTTAAGTATTATCAGATATCATGTTTAATTAATGGGAAATAATTTATTTATAATATTAACATGATTATTTATTTTTTATTATTTGTATATCATTTATACATTATATACACATGTTAATTATCAATTTTCATAATACTGTAATTGAATTTTAAGTAAAAATTAAAGCTTATATAAATGATCTTGTATGTGACCTAAACATTTAAAAACAAAGCACTAATTGCAGTTAAGTCCCAAAAAATAAGGATAAACATTTATTTAAAAATGTTTTCAATCTTCCAAAGAAGATCGATTCAATTTTCGATTCTTAGAATGCAGAGGTTTAAATATAGTAGAAGGTATATTTGAATACGTGCATTGGCATTTATGTAAAACTGCTCCAAAAAACACTTTTTTGGACTTAACTGTAATTAGTGCTTTGTTTTTAAGAGTTTAGTTCATAATTTAGCAGAGTTTTTGAATAAAAGAGATCTTGTGTATGTGTGAGGATATGAGGTTGCTTGCTAATATTGATAGAGTAACAGCTGAGGATTTTATTATTCATAGGGTGACTACCAAGTATCAGTTAACAAACTTTTTAATAAAACCACACTTTTTTTTTTGTTATTCTTAAAATATGTTAAATGGAAACCATAATATCTAAAACAAAAATTTATAGCATTTTGTGACCATGTAAAACTGAAATCATGCAATTTGAATACCATACAAATCAAGTGTTAGGTATATATTTCATAACTTATATCCAATTTAAAATTTTCATTCAAAATAAACATATTAATTTATTTCATAAAACAATATTTTATATCTATTGAATTCATATGATTCATCATAATAGATATAATTAGCTCTTTAACAGGATACACAAACAAAAAATTTAGTTCTCTTTTTTATTTATGTTTTTCTATTTCTTTTCTATTTGTGTTCTGTTAAATTATTAATAACACAAAAATAACTAATTCTTATTTTTTTATATAAACATTCAAATATAATATTTATAATTTCAATTATACTTATTAAAATTTAAAGATATTATAATAATTGATAATTTAAAATAATAAATGATGATTACAAATTATAGTATATAATATTTAGAATTTATTTCTATGAAAATTTTAATTTTCTCAAACAAATAACTATATATATAATATGATTTTAAACACAAATAATAATTCATAATTACGATCATCTGCAAATTATGAAAAACACTGACCATTTAATATTTCAATATAAAAATTAATCTTTTTTACTTAAACAAAATTCGTTTACTTAAATATTGAGTGATATGCTAGTTTTCATAAATGAAATTATAGTATCTATTTATGAAACAAAAGATTATGATCTATCGATCTTTTTATCGAACTTTATGAATATTGTTATACAGTGGTATAATGCGTTATTTTACATCTATTTTTTTTTCTATAGGAATGATTTTGAGATCTCTCTCTCTCTCTCTACTAATAATTTTTGAACTAATTAATAGATTTTCATGAAATTGGTAGTGTTAACTCTTTATCTATAACTGTTTAAAAATAGTAAACATTTCGAGCTTCTGATTTTTTTCTGTAATGTAATTATAGAATAATTTTATAAAACTGTTTATTAATAATAATTATTTCAGGGAAGAGAAAGATTTTTTATGGCATTCAATATTATGCTATTGAAGACGATTTTGATGTTATTTTTCAAAACAATAGTTTGTTTACTATTAAAAATATTAAAATATTTGTCTAAAAATAAACTGCTTATCTAAGAAAGCAAAATCATAATTTTATAAAACTGTTTATTAATAATAATTATTTCAGGGAAGAGAAAGATTTTTTATATGATAGTTTAAATGATAATTTGTACTATCAATAGAAAATTTAATAATGATTAACATCGATAAATCTAAAACATGCTGATTTATTTTAAATAACCTATATTAAATTAATTTAAAACATTTGAGAATTTGAATATTCTATGTATATATATACAATGAATATGATATAATCTCCGATACAACAAATCTTAACAGACTCTGTTGACAATGACGGATTAAATCGACCAATCAATTAAGTTCAGCTAATGTACAGTTTACTAACAATTTGCTGTATTGAACAACGTAGTCCTCGTTATAATTAAAAGGTATAAAAGATTTACATAACAGTATGTTAGCGATTAAATTATTTGAATAATTTAATATGCAAGAGCGAAATGTTATTCATTGATAAGAAATTTGATAATAATTAACTAAATAATTATTAAAAATAGATTATATTAATACAAATCGTCCGCATTTATAATTTATTTCCACATTATGCTTTTGGTACTATCACTTTTTAAAATATTTTTATTTATTTTTTTTTAATTTTATTTTAATTTTGGATTTCGATAATTTTCTACGAAGATGTCAAATGTAAACTAAAGTCAGTTTATATAAAAATTTATTTTTTCAAATTTATTTATTATTTTTTTTTATTTTTAATAAAAGTAAAGTTGTTCTAATAAAATCTGATTTTCATTCTTCCGATTATATTAATATATAAATTTTGAATGAAAACATAATAATTTAACAATGATGTTCAAACTTGACATTTTTATGACGTTTCCATTTCTTCAAAATTCCTGGAATAATGATCAAATTGTATTTTTATAAAAATGTTAGTATTTATGAAAAATATTATCTCAAAAATACTAATTTAACAAGTATATGTCTACTTTTAATCGCCAAAATATTTCATTTTTGTACATCTATGTTGACGATTTTCGTAAAGTAGCCTTATTTATTATTTATAATAAAATATTAATAGAATTGCATAATTTATATTTAATTCAGAAAATTCCAGGTTAATTTCATGCAATTAAATTTGTTTACTTTCAATAAAATATTTGGGAAAAGTAATTACTATTTATCATTCTAGCAAGTGATTTGAATAAATATTTAAATAGAAAACTAATTTAATTGCCTTTGATATCAAAGTTATAAAATATCTTGTAATTTTTCTTCATTGACGTTAATATTGATAATTATATTTCGTGAATTATTAAGATTTAATAGTGATAGTGAAAATTTTATTATTGCATCGGCATAAAAATATTTTTACTGTATCAAATTTGAATTAAATAACTCTAATCTAATTAAACATTATCATTTCAAATTAAAAAATAATAATAATTTAAATATGTTATATGGATACTTTAAATTCTGAGTAAATCTGATTGAAAACTTCTTGACATAAAATTTTCATAATTCATTTTTTTCTTTAATTAATTTAATACATTATGTGAACCAAAATAAAATTTAGATTATTATGAATATTTTATTTTGAAAACAGGTACTTTACTGATAATTTAAAAATTATTTTGTGGATATCTGTTGGCTATTAAACTTTACGCATATATGCCCATTGTTAAAATCATAATTCACGGGTGTTAGCCCATAAATGATGATAACCGTTAATAGTTAGTTTAGATTTAATTGATGAGGATTGTTTAAAATCATAATTCACGGGTGTTAGCCCATAAATGATGATAACCGTTAATAGTTAGTTAAGATTTAATTAATGAGGATTGTTGTTGTTGTTATAAAAAACAATCGAAATTTTGATTGGAAATTTTAATCTGAATATTTTTTTGTATATTTTATACATGAATGATGTTATTAATAAATAACAGCATAGTTCGTATATAAATTCACTTCAGAAATTCACTATAATAAGTCCACTTCAAGAGATCAATATGCTGTTACACATTGAGCTCTTGAAGTGAATTTATTTCGATTTCATTACTTTTTATATGCAAATTAATAAAAAGTATGATATTTATATTCTTTTATAACAGTTTCTTCAAGTTGAAAAACAAATATTATAATAATAAAAGAGTAGTTTAAACTATTGAAAATCTCGGAAAATAATGGTAATTTATGTTTAAATTATTAAAAATATGTTTTAGAATTAGAATAAATAGATGAATAAAAAAAATCTTTTAGAATGAATAGATTATAACCTGTAAAACTTCTTCAATCTCTCTGATTTTGATCATAATTAATGACTAATTCTCATACTCACTTGTCAGCATGAAACTATTGTCAAGTTTTGAAGATCTTAACTTAATTTAAAATAAATTAAAGGAAAAGTTTTAATTTATGCCTGTCTCCTAAAGAAATTTTTATACATTGTATTTAAAAATTTTAATTAGTTCACTTCAGTTTTTCTGACAATTGTAATGAGGAATCCTCAAATTCAATTAAATTGTATCCAGTATTTGCAATTTCCTTATTCTAAAGTGATTAACAATAATTTTCGCTTTGTGAGTTACATTTAGTACCTTTCAATTTTTATTATAAAAAATTTTAGAATATAAAACAGTTTTCAGTTTTTTTAAAATTCATTATTAGAATTTAATACCTGCTTTGATTATTAAAATCATACTTCTATTTTTTGACGTAGTATTTTCATATTTTATGCCAACTATTCGTAATGTGTGAAATAATTCATTGTTAACTGTAAGTTGCAAGTATGACTTGTATATACTATAATTGCGAATGAATAATTCATATAAGATATTTTTTAAAAGTATTAAATTAATAATTTATATATTAAATAGAAATATTTTTTAAACTATAGATTAAAGAATTCTTAATATAAATTACCATTCTATACAAATTAAATATAAAAAAAAAATACAAAATATATACCATTTTACTATGCATGTTAATTTACTCTAACATAAAATGAAATATATTCAATAACTGAATTATATCACTAATCGAATTGGGAAAAACTCTGTTGCAAATCAGAAATCAAATACAGTGGATTCCACTTAATTGGGACACGTCGGGCCAAACCATTTTGTCCCAATTAAATGAAGTAATGATAAATTCTAAAATAAAATATGTAATTGGTAGGAAAACAAAAGTAGTAATAAATTCTAAAATAAAATATGTAATTCGTAGGTAAACTAAATGGGTAAAAACTAAAATAAAATATGTAATTCGTAGGCAAATAAATAATAGGTAAAAAAACTGAAGTAGTAATAAATTCTAAAATATGTAATTTGTAGGTAAAAAAATAGTAATTAACCTATTTTAATGATTTATTAAAATAGATACCTAATTATTAGTTTTTTTACCGATCTCTGTCTTCAATACTGGGCCGCTGATATTCAGGCCTTTGCAATTTATTTTAAGTAATTTTAGTCACATGATAATTCAATACAGAAAATCATGCTTAATTTACAATTTGTCTTTGAGAAAATTTAAAAAATAAGACAAAAAATGAAAATTATTTAGTATAAAATGTTTATATATTTAATGCAAATATTTATTTTCTGAATATTTATTATTAAATAAATTCATATGCTTATATTTCCAATAAACAGGAAATATGAGACTACTTTTCTAAAATATAAATATATGGGTATATTTATATTAATTCAAACAATTCAAAATAAAGAAAATTTTAAGAATGTAGCAAATCAGATAAACTGCATTTCAACATAGCTATGTATATCTTTTCAAATCATTCTTTAAATATGTGCAGAGTGCAAAACGTTTCATGCTAAACCAAGAAACTACATCATAGTACTTCCGGAAGACTGTACCATCTATATACACAGGGGAGAGTAAATTTACTGACAATCTACATTTACTTGCATGTTATTATCATAGGATAACCGTTTATATATATTTTATTATTATTACTTTACTAATTAAATTCCGTCTAGATACATGTTGATAATTCATATATGATTTACTAGTTAAAGACGTATGAAAGCTGATGGTTTACTAGTTTTTCATAAATCTTATCCAATATGAACATACGATGTAGGTACAATAATAACAGAAAAATTTATCATTTCTCAAAAGAACATGTAGAAATTATTCCGTTTATTGATGACGTCATGTATGAGGAAATAACACTTCAAATTAAATCAATTTAAAGTAAAAAAAAAATAAAACATAATGTAGTAATTAATATTTCCTTTTAGCATTAAAACAGATGATGTAAAACGGCAGATGCTGTTATTTAAAGCTGTACGAAATGTACCGAATTTATTTATTTATTTTTGGCGGGAAATGCAAAAATGGGAAATAAATGTTAAGAACTACCGCATTATTATCGATTCCGTAGCAGTAAACCTCCATTGCAGTTGAGTAAAAGGACAAGTGTGGAGGGGAAAACTGTTCGGCATCGTCTTAATTGATGGAATAAAAGCCCCGTTATCGCATACGTATACAACATTCGTTTATGCCAAAAGATAAAAATCTAATTCTTTTCGAACACTGACATAAATGAAAAAAAAAAAATTAATTAAGCTAAATGTTTATAGCATTTAAAATTCAACGAAGTTTTTGAAACATTTATGTTAATAATATTTAGGTTAATAAGAGTGCCGTTACGCATCTCCGTTTACCTGTTACTAATTAAAACAAACCAATGGGAATCCTATTTTGTTGATGAAAAATGCAATTTCATCGAAATAACCGATGACCTTCGGATGCTTCGGCATTATAAATGACTACTAAACTGTGATCATAGACATCGTTAATTGGCAAATTTTGCAATGTTATTTGTCAACTGGTCATTAATTAGAAAGCACCGCAAGTGGTACATTGCATATCTTCTTCGAAATTTAGTAAGCAGCACAGTACTAATAATAATAAATCATTCTACACAATTCAATTCGTGAAATAATAATAATAATAGTCGTAGTATATATAAATATATTTTTTATTTCTTTATAAATTTTTAATTTCAAATAAAATTTGCTAAAATTTAATACCAAACATTTGCAAACATCATTATTATTTATAGAAGAAAAAATACCGTACAAATAACTACAATCACAGTCATTAAAAATAGATCCAATTATATATGATTAACTTCTTTACTTGAAAAAATAAATAAATATAATTTATTATTTATAAAAAAAAATATTAATATTCAATGAATAATCATGTTATTAATAATAGAAACATCAAGTTAAATGATGACGAAATATATTCTCTCTAAAACAATTAGAGAGAATATATTTCGTCTTTTAGAGAATAATTTTCGTCGAGAATATAAATTAATAATAATAATATTCTATTATTATGATTATTAATTTTATTTTATTTTTTTGGTATAATTTACGTTTAAGCTTGAATCTTGACTTAGTTGCCAACCAAATAATTATATCTACTATTAATAAAAAAATAGTTCCAAAAATGATTACATAGACAAATTTTGTTTCAAATTTATATTTTATAATTCGATATATTATTTTAAAATATTAAATAAAATCGTTTTTTAAATTTAAAGATGAATTATTACATAGATCTGTGCACAATCAATTCCATTTTATAAAGTCGGCAGAGGACGCTTTTATTATTTACACTCATTCTATCACCTTTGTATATAATTACCGGCATTTTTTAATATTTCAATTTTTAGAGGTGGGAAAGGGGACATTTGTACCACCGGATGTATCTGCTTGGCCACACAGCGGTCTCCTAAAGGGGGCCTCATGTCTCTGGGGCGTCAGGTCAGAGCCCCAATTCTTAGCGATAAAAAAACTGATGCTAGTCCATCTCAAATCTTCCAGACAGATATAGTGCGTTACTACTACTATTATTTATCAATGCATTAACGACGTACAGTATGTTCATACTTTATCTTCATATATATTACTTATACTTGATTGAATTTAATGCATATCATCTATTTTCGCGATTCCAGAAATCTAATTTTAAAAGAATATGGTTAAATTGATTAAACAGTAATCATTACACGTTATATTAAAAATATAGTATATGTAAATCAGAATTCGGTAAAATTAAACAATAACTAAACTTAGTTCTTACGTTTTCGTGCTTAAAATAGCAGAGCATTTTAATCTCCCTATAAACACGCTTACTAGAGACAAGATTCTGGAAGACATTTGGCATTTTCTTCAAAGCGACTCTCTTTCCATCTCTGGGATCTGTAACAGACCTAAAATAAAAAAAAAAAAATAGATCTATCTAGTTCAATTCAAACACTACATTGTTATTTAAACAATATTAAGTTTTTCAAAGCGACTCTCTTTCCATCTCTGGGATCTGTAACAGACCTAAAATAAAAAAAAATAGATCCATCTAGTTCAATTCAAACACTACATTGTTATTTAAACAATATTAAACAAATAAAGTTATATATACTATATATGTATATATTATTATTTAGGGATGAACATCACTTAAAGAGGTCAAGGTTAAGAAAAGACGCAATCTATTCAGGTTAGTTAGTTTCTGTAGGTGGGGTTGTGTCAAACAAGGTCGCAGGTGATGCACAAAATCAACAAATAGATGGATTTATGTTATTCGAGCGTAATAACTGACGACAAGATAGCCGAAATATCAGATTGGAGAGAGTAATATTTTCGTATTTTAACTTTTTTTTCCACTAAATCGGTTAAATATTGAAAAATTTCTAATGGCCTTCAATATACTCAACTGGCATTGGTTGGGGCTTTAACTATATGCAGTAAAAGAAAGAAAAAAAAAAAAACAAGGATAGAAATCTAAATTTTGCTAATTAAATTATTTAAGAAAACATATTTAAATATCATTCATTCAAGGAATTAATTACTTTAGAGCATTTTTATTTATTTTTAAATAATTATTTCCAAGGTAACTTCTTACTAATCCCATGCCAAGTTTGAAAGAAATAATATTTTAAAATATATATAATTTTAATTATTAAACAATTTTAAATTCGAGTGATGATTTTAAGAAATTATTTTTGAAAATGTGAAATTTTCTTCTGGGTCCCTCCAAGCGCAATTCCTGAATTCACTAGTGCAAATAAATAGACTTTATATCTACATGTTTTAATGGTTCGTAATGATTTAGCTTACACAATCATTTATAAATGCAATAGTTAAATTGCTGTTTTTTTTTTTTTAATAATTATAATAAAGTCGAATGATCGAGATAAATATGCGAGATCTCGTCACATATATCATATGTGAGTTACGCATAATCACACGATCGGATCGATAAAAATACAGTATTTCATTCCGGTTTTGAGTATATTTGTCACCCGTTTTCGACATAAATTCGCTAATGACAAAGAGAAAAACTCAAAAACTGACAACGATCTTCATCTCATTTTGAAATTTATTCACAATTGTCGTATTGCAGTATTTTCAAATCGATTCGTAACATCAAATTTCAAATAACGTACGAACGAGTAGAGTGCGTGAAAGTTCGGAAGGCGTGTCACGCGTGAGCCACGTGATAAGATTTTTAAAATTTCCATTCATTAATTAATCACGAATTAGATCACGTAGATTAAAAGGATTTTTATTTGTTCATTTTCTGTTTCGTGAAAAATTTCGTGAGTGTTCTACATTTTTTTCTACGGATTCCAGTGATGACGACATCGTCGTAAAAAATTGTCATCGAGCCAGGCCACCTTATAAAGTTCCTACGAGAATCGTAAAGGGTATATAGAATAACTAACTGTCCTTTGTGACGTCACGAGTATCGCATTTGATTTATTAAGCTCGGGCCGAATACTTTCTAAAACGTTTTGAGATATAATGATATAAAAAAATAGGGCAGTAGGCAAAAGTCTGTCATTATCTTAAATTCATTTTTTTCAGGCCATTGTCCTCAATATAGATATTTAAAACCCGAATATTATTTCCACCAATAAAATTCGCTAAATAAAAAAAACCCGACCAACCGTTAACATTTTCGTTCGTTGTCGTCACCTGCCAAAAATTACTAAAAAAAAAAAAAAAAATCAACTGAAGTTTTCGTTATTCGTTTCCATTGGGAAAATTTTAAGAAATAAAAAAAAAAAAAAAATATTTTTTTAATATAAAAAAATAAATAAATTAACCTTTTTTTTGCATTTCCGAATATGATATTTTTATTTAAAAAAAATACGAAAATTAATATCGTACAAAGCTTTTAAAAGTTTCGAAAAAAAAAAATAAAAATTCACTGCGAACCTACATCTCGCAGCGTTAGGTCGTTGATACCGTCATTAGCGCATGCAACGACGTCACACGTGCGTTGAACTACGCAATAGAAGGCGGAGAGACGTAATTTTTATCGTATCGTTGCGTCACATAAAATAATGATAGAATTCGAATAATATTTCGAAAGTTTCGACGGCTAATTTTGAAATATATATATTTTTTAAATTAAAAAAAAAAAAAACAGCAAAGATTTATTATTATTATTATTATTATTTGGTTAATTCGGTGATGGCGAATAACTCGTTCCTGCATCCCGCTTCACCTGACTCAGCAACGCACGACGACTCCCGGCATTCGTAGCGCCAATAGCCGCTGGGGTTATTCAAGGTCAATTTCGTCTGACGACTGACCTTAAAGATGTCCATGCGGAATTTAAAATCGAATAAAGCGCATACAATCGCGTGGCATTAAGGCATACGGTACTTATATTAAATTTTCCGAAACGTGAATGGGGGAATTTTTCAATCGGTTAAGAAATATCAGTGACTTCTGAGAAGCGGACGTTCACCGCATTGATTGTCAGGTCTTCGACACGACGTCGTACAAACAACCTTGAACTCGCGCATCTCAACAGCTGTGTCATCGCACTGTCCGAGGCTGCCAAACAACACGACGCGCGGCCCGGGTTCGTCAGCCGTAATGCAAAACTTCTCTTTTAAATACGTAGATAAGGCTAAAGACATATTCTCCAAAAATTTTAAAAGGATAAAACTAACAAAGAAAAAAAAAAAAACCCGATTCGACTAGTGACTCCATCTGACGGTAGTTACCGCCACTAACGTGTTTAAACCGTACACACACACAGGTGACTTATAAAGGAGGACACGCGCATAAAACACGATGCTTTTGGTTGTCATCAGTCGCAGCCACTATCGAAGGGAGATTCCGCTTTGACGTCACACAAACTGGTCTCGGTTTGACCTAATTTCTTAAAGAGAACGGGAAGTTGCACAGCGTCCCATTTTTATTCCCCAATTACTTTTCCTTTCGGCACGCATTTCGATCGTTTCGAGTGTATTAGATGCGATAAGCCGAATAAGTTCCAAAAAAAATTACGAACTTCATTTACGAACACAGGTATAATAATACCACGCATATCAAATACTGTACACCGTATACAGGTAGATATATATATATAATGGTGCAGTTTCGTGCACGTTAGTGTAAATGACGTTACGGATTATTTTTATTTTCGATTTATAGTCGTATAGAAACGTGTGTGTGTGTCTGCCACCAACGAGTCCTACCACTCGCCCGATTTTACAGGTAGATATATATATATAATGGTGCAGTTTCGTGCACGTTAGTGTAAATGACGTTACGGATTATTTTTATTTTCGATTTATAGTCGTATAGAAACGTGTGTGTGTGTGTGTGTCTGCCACCAACGAGTCCTACCACTCTCGCCCGATATCTGACAGTTTTTAAAAGAGGCACATGTGATCTTTATCCATCTGTTTGCCCTATTTACGAAATTACCTAGGCAAATACAAAACTAGTTAGAATCGAATTATTCTAGACACCTAGGCATATAAAGCTTAACCTGAATAACTGATTTTTATTACGATGGACGTGATTGGATATGAGGGATTTTTATTTCTCGCGTAACTCGTTTTCTTGTATGTCTATTTATTTCGAAGGAATATATACTTACTAACATACAGTATTATATATATATATATTAAACAACAAACTACATTTTTTAAAAATCGATAAAATTTTATTCCGGAATGACGATTTAATCAGAATGTATATAAGAGAATGAGAGAGAGAGAATTTATTAAAAGCATCGAGATAAATTATCGGTATCGATTATAAAATAAGCGAATTTAATTCATTATCAGAACTAAATTAAAATATTAATGAATTAGTTCACTAGATAAATCGGCTTTTATTACCGACACACGAATTTGACGTTTGTTCTTTCTTTTGTGTGTGTTTTAATCAAATCTGTGTGTCAATAACCTTGCCACTAACGGTAAGATTGACACGTTCGCTATCAATTCTAAAATCGCAAATTACGTTCGGTTTACAGTAATGCACTTTGAGATGATAGTAAAAATTGACTCTTTGAGTTGATAGTTTTTGTGTCGGTAGTTCATAATTAGTAAATGGCAAATTACGTTCGGTTTACAGTAATGCACTTTGAGATGATAGTAAAAATTGACTCTTTGGGTTGATAGTTTTTGTGTCGGTAGTTCATAATTAGTAAACGTGCTAATAAAAAAAATTCTGCATGTTGTTTGCAGCTCTAGAACGGGTGTACCGTATAACGAAACACGTGTTTCTTATTAATTAATTTAATCTTGGGCTCAAAAAAATGATAGTTTCTTTTACAAATGAAGCGTTTTAAATTATGCAAAAACACTGATCGAAAATTCTTATTTTTCAAATCACAAATATTGAAATTTCTATAAAATTTTAAGGCAAAATGCATAATAATTACAAAAATATCAAAACTATAATATGACGACAGCATCGGAAGGCAGTATTGAGTCTATGGGAGATTATAGTAATCCTATAATACTGTACTGTATAATGAAACATATATTTCTTATTAATTAATTTAATCTTGGGCTCAAAAAATTATAGTATCTTTTACAAATGAAGCACTTTAAATTATGCAAAAACATTGATCGAAAACACAACAAATACAACAATATGCAAATACATTATTCTTATTTTTCGGATCACAAATGGTGTATTTTCTATAAATTTTAAAATTTTTATGAAATTTTAAGGCAAAATACATAAATAAAAATATCAAAACTATAACTTGATGACAGTATCGGAAGGCAGTATTGAGTCTAAGGGGAGAGTACAGTAATCCTATACAGTAGTAATAAGATTATATACTATAGGATTCCATCCTATAGTACTGTATAATGAAACATATATTTCTTATTAATTAATTTAATCTTGGGCTCAAAAAATTATGGAATCTTTTACAAATGAAGCGTTTTAAATTATGCAAAAACATTGATCGAAAATTCTTATTTTTCAAATCACAAATATTGAAATTTCTATAAAATTTTAAGGCAAAATTCATAATAATTACAAAAATATCAAAATTATAATTTGATGACAGCATCGGAAGGCAGTATTGAGTCTATGGGAGATTATAGTAATCCTATAGTAATAAGATTACTATAGGATCCCATTCTATAATACTGTATAATGAAACATGTGTTTTTTATTAATTAATTTAATCTTGGACTCAAAAAAATTATAGTATCTTTTATAAATGAAGCATTTTAAATTATGCAAAAACATTGATCAAAAACATCATACATTATTTTTTATTTTTCGCATCACAAATAGTGAAATTTCTATAAAATTAAAAATTTTATGAAATTTTAAGGCAAAATATGTAATAATTCCAAAAATATCAAAACTATAACTTGATGACAGCATTGGAAGGCAGTATTCAGTCAATGGGAGATTATAGTAATCCTATAGTAATAAGATTACTATAGGATCTTATAGTACTGTATAATGAAACATGTATTTCTTATTAATTAATTAATCTTGGGCTCAAAAAATTATAGAATCTTTTACAAATAAAGCATTTTAAATTATGCAAAAATACTGATCAAAAATTCTTATTTTTCAGATCACAAATAGTGAAATTTCTATAAAATTAAAAATTTTATGAATTTTTAAGGCAAAATGCATAATAATTTCAAAAATATCAAAACTATAACTTGACGACAGTATCGGAAGGCAGTACTGAGTAGATAGAGAGAGTATCCTATAATAATAAGGATACTATAGGATCCTATAGTAATAATATAATAATAAGATTATTATAGGATCCCATAGACTTAATACTGATTTCCAATGCTATTATCAAGCTATAGTTTTGATATTTTTCGGAATTATTATGCATTTTGTCTTAAGATTTCATAAAATTTAAAATAATTATAAACATATGATTAATCTATTGCAGAATAATAGTCATAAATAAGAAATTTTATGTAAATTTGTCATGATTATTGCAAATATTTATTTTAATTAAATTAAACAACAAAACGGATACAGGAACCACCTGTTCGAATCTGAAACATTCATCCTATAGTGCAATATTATTTTGCCTTAAAAAAAAGCATAATAAACGAATAAACTTCATGTGAATGGTTAGTAGATAAAAGTTAACGGTTAATATTTGTTGATAAACTTTTATAGAAGCTAGTTTAGTGTACAATATTCTGTCTGGAGGTTTTATAAGTGTCTCTAGTATTAACATTCTTTTAATGGACTTTGTAAAAACAAAAAAAAATTTAAGACGGCACGAAAATTGCCGGTTTCTTTGCAGCAGAGAACAGGAAGCCATAAATTTGTTTGCTGACTATTTTCGTATGTAAAGCTTCTTTCAAAATCTATACATGTTTAATTATTTAGTAAGACACAATTAAGAACAAAAAAAAAAAAGATTTTTCTCCCAAAAATGTAGAAATAGTCTACAAGGATATATTTTCAATGTACAGTCAATATGAATTTAGTTGATGGAGAAAATTAATTAATCATTTATATTCATAAGAGGAGGCATAATATGAGATGTGAACAGCTTAATAAAACTTTTATCAATCACAAAAGAGGGAAAAGTAACATCCCCCAAAATAATGGCGTACATCCAGAGCTGAGTCAGACCTCTCTCTTCGTTCTAAAACCTTGAAACAAGGATAACACCACCGTACCCTGACTTTTTGAGTGCAATTTAGGAAACAGATATATTAAAATCAATGCTGTACGTATTATATTTCATATATCCTATTCGGTTTCTTAATTTACTTACAAACGTATAGGTCTATATACAGTATATATATTCGTCTTGACACAATTTAAAAAGGACGAATTTTAAAATGTCATTAATAAGTTTCGACAATGAACTAGAAACCTAAAAATCGAACAGGATTTTTATTATTTTGAAGCCATTGTTTCGATATAGAAAAATATGCAAAACAGGAACAAAATATGTTCTGAAATCGGATACTAAAAATAACAGATTTTTCCAAAAATTTAACGGAATAAATAATATATATATTTATTTATTTTGATCGATAACAAAAGCAAAACTACAAAAACATAACGTTAAAAATATAAATAGACTCTTAAAGAGTTTATATAATTTACAACATAGGCCTAATTCTAATAAATGAGTCAAGAGAGAAGAATCTTTGCACATGTTTATAAACCAATTTTAGATGCGCTACGTCAACTGTCTGGATATTAAATACTATACATTCCTCCGTTACGTTCAAAATAATTTTTATAATTTTATACAGGACCATTGTATAAATTATTTGATTTACTTACAAAAAAAAGTATATTCAGTTTTTATCGCAAAAGAAGTATGGGGGTGAAACTGTCAGACGTGCATTTATAGGTTGAACTCGACAATGATTCAACAACCAGATAAGGTGAGGTCGAGCTTGTTTGTTCAAGAGGAAGTAAAGGTCGAAGCGAAGACGACCAGTCGTTGAGAAGAAAATTCGATCAACTTTCAATAGAACATTTGTCAAAATTCCATATAAGTTAGTACCTTAAACTCGACAACGTTGAATTATAATAGTTAAAGTACAGTTAGTTTTTTTTTTCAAAATTAATAACTGCATACGTCTAGAATTTAAAAAAAGTTCAATATTTCTGTTAAAGAGATTTATAACAGTAAGGAAATGACGATATAAAATGATCCATTTTAATGCCCAGTCATTGTTATTGTCAGAACTCACAGTAACAAATATGAAAGTTTATTGCCTGAATTGAATTACGTTTGTAAGAGATGATATAGATTCCCGTTTAAAATAATTTAGATAGGATACATTTATTTGAAAAAAATAATAATAACCAATTACAGTATCCTTATTGTACGATAGAATATTATCATATTTCTATCGTTTTGTGTGTAACCGAAGCGAACTTTAGTTGTTTTCAAGTTACTTCACTCTTGTTTCGTTGACCTTCAAATTGTTTCTCGGTAAAAGCCAACGTCGTTTCGCTTTCAAAGAATGGCATAATAGTTAAAGATCATCATCCCGACTCGTTATTTGGGGGGAAGGAAGCGTCCATTACGAATATAATTAATTTTTCTTTTAATAGCATAATGCAATCGCGAATCAATAACACGTATTGCACTATAGACTGACTAGTTTCCTAGAGAGACAGAGAGAGAATTTTTAATCGCTAACCTTGTTTTGACATTCTAGAAATTATTAAAACAAAACTTTTATAATAATAGTCACGCAAAATTATGAATGCGAATACAATGTTTATCGGTAAAAATACTGCAAGGTGTCTAGACGTCTGGTTTTAAGATTGCAACAACAACTAAAACCTACAAACAACTGTCAGGTAAATAATAAAATGTCTTTTAAAACTGGTGTATTCTGGGATTTTAATATTAATTTTTAAAAGATTAAAAAAAAAACGGTATTATGCTTTCAAAATGGCAGATAAGAGATGATTGAATCGGAGCAAAGGACGTGGAGATCGGCGCCATTTCCTCGTTTCAGCTAACCACGTCTCGCCCAGAACCCGCCACAGTCCTCCCTATGTCTGCCTGGGTAAAAGGCGAGCGGCGTGTGATAGGTGGTGCCCGTTGGGTTGTTGACAGTTTTGGTCCAGACGATCAGAATGAGGGCGTGCTATAACCAGAAATCGTTTCTAAAATGCTATAAAATAACCCATCAGCAACAATAAAACCGTATACAATCTTAAAAGGTGTATAAAGCAACTTTTCAGTCGGTCAAAAGCTTTCAAACCGAAACAATACAGAAATTATGGTACCGGCGATAATTGAGCAAACAGCGGGTGGACGGAGGTCACTCCAGATCACAAGTTAAAAGATGGCGTACGTACGCGGTTAAAGACGGGCTGGACTTTTAAAAGAATGGAGATAAAAATCGCCATTCTAAAGGTCACTAGCTCGGTCAGCGAACGACAGGCGAATGCGACAACCATCTGCTGCACAGATTGGCGCCAAAACTGTCGCCTCTTTGTTCCTCTGGCCTGCACCTGGCACCAAGTCGCCTCAAGTTGTTCTTTGTTCTTGGTTAGGAGAGATGTACAAGTTTCATAACAAATAATCAAATGACACCTTAAACAATCGATACGTGAATATTTATTCGTAAAGATCTTCATCATTAAGCTATATACAATATATATATATTTATTCGATAGCTATCATCGATCTGTTTTAATGCGCAAACTATTACACTCTTTTAATATCGCTCGTATAACACAGAAGAAATATAATAAAAATAAAAAAAAAAACTTTGGCGATTCGATTTAGAATATTTAATGAAGTTTATTTTTAATGATCGGGTTGGAGGAAACGTGTGCGAATTTCTTGCTGCGCTTCTCGAAAGAAAAGGGAAAAAAATTGCTCAAAACCGATGATATTTATATATACAGTGCAAACTCGATGGAACGCAAAATTTTAAATACGGTAACAGGAAAAATAATTGAAAAAACTTCCCGTTAAAAAATCTGGATTTCTGAAGGAAAACGAAAACCGCTTGCAATTCGAATCAAAGTGAAGCGATTTCTCCGCGCACAGGATTTTAACAATGATCGGTTCCGTCTGTTGCCATGGCGACAGGTCGTATGCTCGCGACTACTTTTTCACGTCTTTGTCTCTCGCAAGCGAACGCGATTTTCGCGAGAGATTCGGTATATATATATATATAAACACGATAATCGTTTTATATAGAACTTAAAAATGGTAAGACGTAAAAAAATTTATAATTCGTAATTTTAATTTACTGAGATGTAAAATGTAAAAGCTGTTAAACTGATAAGACGCGATATCGCGACAATTCTAGGCGATAAGAGAGAAAAGAAAGCCTGCAATTGTGTCAAGAAGGAACAAGGAAACAGAAAGACAACAGCGTATCTCGGTTACTTTCCACCTCACTTTCGTACAATACAAAAGTTTTGTTTTATGGACTTGTTAAACGTTAGACACAAACGTACTTTAATTAGGGTCGAAATTAATAATCGCTGTTGACGAACCATGTCTAATGGAAATGTAACATTGCCTAAAATATGATATAAATTCTTTATTTAATATTCAGAATGGATGAAAGATAAAATAAAAAATTAAAATTCGGGAAAGAAAAGCATCCTTAAGAGTCAAAGCCGCAATGGTATATAGCGTCGCGAATGAGCGCAGGCGCCAAACAATCGAAGAAAAATTTTGCTGCAGACGAACTTCGAGTCTTCGAGTCCGATAGATGGCGCGCATCCATTCCCGGAACACGGTTTCCTGTTCCGGTTTGTAGGCGAACAGCTGGTCGACTGGAAAGGGGAAAGAAAATATATTTCTGCCAATCTCGACTAGAAAATACAAAGAGGGGGGAGTAGCCACCATTTTCCGTGGGTGTTCTTCAATGACGAATAGGCGGAAAAAGAAAACCTAAGATAGAAAAACTCGGCCAAACTATACGTTACAGGCTATTGCCATCAGATTATTTTATCGGATTTATCATTATATATTATGAACAGATATACACCGCCTTATAGTTTACGATATGTTTTTTAAAATAAATGAATAAAATCCAATTAACGGTAGTGCTATTATTGAAATGTTAACTGTGATTTTATGGATCGAGTTCAATAATCAGCTGGGGTGATGGGCAATATGCCATCAGTGTAGGTGACATGCCATCGGTAGGATAGTAAAGAAAAATATTCAGATTAAAAATAACCGAGGCCACCTAGACGTAAGTTGTTTCGTGAACTATTTATAAATATACACTCCCAAGTTAGAGAAATACACTATATGGATGGACCAGAACGTAACAAGAACAGATGACCTCCTACTAACTATAAGAAATAGAGTTAACTCCTAGACAATTTTATATCATATTGAATTTCGGTGACACGTATAAAATAAGTAAATCTTTTATTCCACTAATAGACTTATTTTACGCGCAGAACTGAGAAATAAAAGATAAAAAATATACATCTTGAGAAAATTCAAGTTCTAAGTATGACCACGTGCATAGTACGGTCTGCTGTACCGGATAATTAGAGGGTCCGGTCCGTCCCTCTGTGGAATACGTAGGACCAGGTGGTAGTCGAGGACTGTGACCTCACCCTGCACACCTGCCCAGGACCGGGTGCAGACGAAACAGAAAGGAAATGCTCTTCTTTTATTGCCCTTCCCTCTAAACTGGAGTGTTTTCTGCGGGTGGTTGAGAAACTAAAATTCCGACCGGTTCATAATGTATAAGATATAATATACATCAAAGGAAACGGAAACCAAAAATTCTTGTTCGCAAACCGTAACAATATAAAATTATTTAACTGAGAAAAAATTTTTTTAAAAAGAAAATGACAAATAATTGTTAATTCGAATATAATGAACATATTAATTTATATTAAAACCAACATTGTAACAAAGAGACAACTATAAATAATGAATAATGTTGCTATTTATTATTTAGTATTTTTATTAAGAATGGACTTCTGTTAAAGAGAAATTAGAGAAAGCTTATCGAAAAGAGCTTGTTTGTCTTTTGTTGAAAGTTGAACATTTACAGTACAGTCAGTATTACTGATGTAGTGCGATACAGAGAGAAATCTTTATATCCTAAGCTCGAAAATTCGAATTTTCTTTGATAGTTAAACTTTAAATATGACATATATATAAACAGTATATACTTTTATATATAAAAGCATTGCATTAAATGACAATACTTAAAAAATTAGGTTAAAATCATGCGTTTATACAAAAAATTTTATTGTTAACAATTTTAAAATTAATATAGTAATTGTTTAATATTATCAGATGATAATTTTTAATCATTATCAACAAAATATCATTATTCAATCTACATATACGATGTCAATCTTAATATTTCTATTACGTTAATGCCGTGATTAATAACCGATCATCCGGAATAAGAATCGTAAAAGATATACTTTATCTTCGATTTTATGAATTGATTAAACGAAATTTGCGGTGTTTCACTTTCTTTTAAGGATACAACGGGTCTGTGACACAAAAACACTAGCAAATGACAGGAAGGCTACTCACCACACAACTCCAAAAGCTCCATAACCAATAGGTCTGTCCGGCTGGATGTTTTGGGAGATGGAAGATTGGTAATAGGGTTGGGCTGCGGCTAAGATAGCCTGTTGCGATGTAGCAGAGGCCATCCCCGGGAAAGCCATCATGTGCCTACTGGTTCGAGCCCCTACCATCGCCATTACCCAGACAATGCGGACAAAATGTGATGGGAAAACTACACAAAGCGCTCCATTATCCAGTTATTTTCCATCGTCCAAGTAAATAAACCACCACATCAGGAATGTTGATGATGCTTTTTCCCAGCTGATCTTGCTCTTCTTTTCGGATCACAAATATAACATCGTCAACATCCACGACACCCGTACTGACCAACCGAACCCCATACCACACCGTAGACACAATAAAAGGTCCTCATGAGTTTCCCATGATACTTTGCGAGCAATGTACGATGGCGGCGCATTCAGCTCCATCTAGTGGCATAAAAGAAAAATTAAAAATTTAAACAATTGATAAATGGAAAATTTAACTAACGGAAATAATGTTTGATATTGTATAATGAATACAAAATTAAAACGAATTTTTATAAACATCCATAAAATCAACGACAAACAGAATTATTTCAGACTAATTTTATTACTACTGTGTTTTTTAATTAAAATTTTTAAATAGAATTTAAAAATTGACGAAACAAAATAATTAAATTGTTCATTATTTTAAATTTATACACTATTATAATTTCCCAATTAGAAATACATAATCAAAATCTGAACAGAAACAAACTAGAGTCATTTCTATATCGTTGTTTCTAATTTAATATGCTTTTAAAACTGTCTTCAGAAACTGAAATTTTTACTGGCAGCTGCAGAATATTTTTAAATCATAGGTATTTTCCTTGAAACTCCTCATTATATTTACAGAATATTATTATAATAAATTATAACCAAGGACGAAACAAAATTTACTTCTGATATCAAGGACGGAATGATACGACATAACTCATATTTTTTTTTTTTTAAATATCAATTAAAACGTTCATGTAATTCATTTTTATTTCTAAAATTAACCAAAAGTGAATATGCAATTATTTCAAAATAAATATAATTATTTTGATATTCAAATAATCTAATATTCCGGTATTGTATTTCATTTTTGTTTCTTGTTCGTCGTCATGAAAACGTGTCACCATCTGGTGGGAGAATTTATAAATTTTATTAAATAGTTCACAATAAAACATAAAACTGTGAATGTTTTTGAACACTATAACAGGGTGTGCTAAACACAATAACAGGGTTTAGTATAACAGCAACAGTATATAAGAAAAAATTCTAAATCGGTTACAGAATCTGGATGTCGAAATATGAAAAATAAAGATTCGTCTCATAAGATATTATAATCAGTGGTGTTGCTAAAATAAGTACCGAAACGTTACCCTCTTAACAAAAAATTGGTGTCGAATAGATAGAAGAAATCGCAGAGCATGTACGAGGAATTGTATAAATGTGACGGAATCAAAGAAAGTATGTCAGCATTGAACTATGTGACGTTCAATCCTTTCCGCCTACTTCTCGAAGGATAGATAAATAGATTAAAACATAAAGATTCTATAAAATATTTTCAACATTTCTTTATTATATAAGTATAAATACGTGCTTTTCGAACAATAACTTGATTTTACCTGAGATTTTATTGTTAGCAATATTTTAATTTATTCACTTGAAAAAAAAAAAGTTCGAAAACGTCTACTCATGTAGATGGGCAGAGGTTTACTGCCACGCAACTAAGATGGATTATTTATATTCGCCTGGACAATTTATCACTGATTTCAGGCAAAAATATATGCTGTTTCTGAGTGTGTTAAAATCAATCTTGGTGATATTGTTTAAATCCGTGGTTCCCAAAGTGGGACGCATGCCCCAGAAGGGGGCAATTCGAGAATGAGTTATTAAACAGTGAAATTTTTTGCATTTTTTTTGTTCTAGAGGCCTCATATACAGTATATAAATATTTATTATGAAATACACATTTTTTAAATTTAAATGAGAATGTACAAAGCGGTTTGAAAACTTTATTTGCTGTTTTTCATATCACTTCATATTATTATTTTTTTTTTTAACAATTTCTTAGTAATTTCTTCCTCAGTACTTCAACTATCCTTTCGTTCTTTTATTTTTTTCTCTTTCATGGATCTTCTTTGGAAGTTTGCTTAGATCAAGTTAATGGCCTTTTAGATTTTCTCTACTTGAATGTTCAATTTTTGAATAATAAAAATTATATGTCACGGGAGCTTCAGGATTTTAGAGATATGTAGTTGTGGCATGGCCAAAAAAAGGCTAGGAACCACTGGTTTAAGTGAACATTTACATAAAATTCCTTATTGGATCTGATATTTTTTCTTTGGTTTTGGCAATTCTAGTTTGTTGGTCTACAGCTGAACGATGATTTCTTAGCCATTTTTTGACGTATGTTTCTAGTTTCCATTCTTCTAAGGGAGGCCCATGTATGTGATCATTAAATTGGAAACATGTTCAATTAATAATCGAGATCGTATATCATTTATTATTAAATTCATACAACTAAAACCGCGCTCGCATTCTGATGAACTACAGGGAATCATTTTTATATAAGATATCAAACTTTTTAAATCTTCTGAGATATTTCGTTCACTATTATCTGGATAATAAATTAAGCTCAAGATATTATAACAGAATTATAATATTATCCAACCCCACTACACCACTGATTACCATATACAATACAACTTACTTCTGAGTTTTCTATTGATGAAAAAAATGTAGGCTACTATCTTTTCATAGTTTTAAATAAAAGTTCTACAGTGATATTTTTCATTTATTTTCATTAGTACAACATAATTATTAAAATTTTCACTTATTTATATTCTAAGTTTTTGTTTTTTTATCTTTTGAGGTTATCTTTTGCTTCACTAATCTGGATGGCCTCTCTCCAATTAATCCGGATAAGCGAAGGTTTATTGTATTTATAAAATATTTAAGTTTTTATTTATTTTTAAATAATTAAAGTAATAGTCTTACAATATTTTATATTTTATAAAATAAATTAATACAGGAATCTAAGTTTTTGATATTATTAATTTCTCCTCAATTCTTGCGTTTAAATTTAAATTTTTTTAAGATCAATTGCCATATAATAACAGCTATAAATATTTAAATAATATTTTAAATTAATTTGGTTTTTCATCATATACTTATTTTATTTTTGCCATTCTTTATGCAATTTTTCTGTATTAAATCTTGCAATGTTTATATTTCTCATCTGTTATCATCATCTCTCAAAAACCATATTGAGTATTGGTTGAAGTAATAGTTCTTGTTATTAATAACTGATTCTGTCTTTTTCTCAAAAGAAAATTATTAGTAACTAATCACAAAATAAAGCTTAGAATCTATACAGTAGGACCCCCATATCGCGGGGGATAGATTCCAATCGTCCGCAGATACCTGAAATCGCAAATAATAGCGAACATTATATTGTATATGTTGTAAACACCAAGAAGTAATAATAAAACATAACAATTTTAATAATAAAAATTATTGAATGTGTCTCTCTCGGTCTTTAAACTTTAATATTAATACTCAGTCTTCATTCTTCTTTTTGTGATGATGTGACGATGACACAATGCCTACCTGATGAGATGAAATGAACTTAAATCAATTGTGGTTAAGTGAAACCGCGGATACTGAAAGCGAGAATTTTACTATATACCAATATAAAATGCAATATTTGTGTATCTGTTGTTCCATAAAGAATCCTGCATCGTTTAATCCTTCGGGATCAAAGGTTGCGTTCCAAGCCTCAACAGTAAATCATCAGTAATTAGTCTCTTTTGACGTCAGAAATAACTCAATATCAGTTTGTTTCTGGAACGACTTGCTGAGTGTGGAAATAAGACGGCGGCTAACATGGTGATGAAGAAGACAATAATGAATGTTATGACTTTATAAGGTCATTAGAAAGCACTAAAATGTATTTGCCAATAAACAATGATGATGATAATGATTTATTACACTCTCTAACTTTTAAAATCTTATCATCTAGTATGAACTATCAATACTTTTTCCGCGCCTTTGGATAAACGGTTAACATCGCTAACTATAGGTGGTGAGTGTGCTGACACCGGATAAACGGTGTCAACACACTCACTATCTTTAGTCATCGATGACTGAGATAAACGGTTAACATCGCTAACTATAGGTGGTGAGTGTGCTGACACCGGATAAACGGTCTTTCACACTCACTATCTTTAGTCATCGATGACTTTGTTGAGCGTCTGATGAGCTCAACATTGTTTGGCATGTTGTGTTTTGGAACGGTTTGCTGAGATTTTTTACTCATCACTGATTAGTCTGCTGAGGTTTGGAACGCACCCAAACTGTGCTTAGAAATTTCTCGCGACCGTTTCCTCCTCGTTTTCAACCAATGAGAAACAAATACTTATCGAATAGTAGTGTCAGCAACGGAAGGGCTTATATTAAGTTTTGTTTATTTGTTTCCACGCCATCGTTTTTGAGTTTTTTTTATATTTTTGTCCTCCTTTCCAATCCTCTCGAGAGGAGCCCGCCTTGACGCCTTAGGGGGACTTACCGGCTGTCACTCTGTCTGTACTTATTCTTGGTATCTGTACAGCTGGACCGATACGTTCATTGGGACAGGGAAAAACTAAGTAGTTCCTAGAATATGACGATATTTAGGCGAAAGATATCCCCATAGGGTCGGCATGTGCAGACTTCGGTGTGCCTTGGGTGCGCGTCGAAATAGAGGATGGAACTAGAGTAGACCGTCGTGGGATCTCCTAGCCGGATTGATTCATCTCAGTCCTCTTTGACTTTCTATAGAAAGATACTGCAGTCTCGGGCAAGCCCGATTGGGGCTGCGCCAAATCCCAGACACAGTCCCATGTGTCCCTAATGAATAAATTCCTATATGATCAGTACAGGTTGGCTGTTTCCCCTCCTCGCTAATGGATGCTCTGTACTTCGCCACTCGACCTCCCAGTCCCTGCGGATCTGAGATTAAGAATTGGCCTTATATATGTCCTGCGTGAGATACGAGTTCTCCAAAAGGATCCCAAATCACAAGGTTGTGTATCGTGCTGATGGGATGAATGGCAGAGAAATAAAAGCCTTAATTAATGGTACCCATTCGAGAGTTGGTCGAACTCGGACTGTAGGGGATTCGTCCCCAGACCGAAGGAAGCTTGCTTCCCTAGGGAACACAAAATCTCGTGGAGTTTCTCCGAGAGATATTCGGTCACAGCAAAGCGCCAGAGCCTAGTCATTACACGGCGTCAGTTGATATCGACCACATAGTCGCCTGCGGCAATCGACGACTGTACGTAGACTACATCTGGATAAAGCAGGAGAGCTCTTTCGCCCTTTCTCGATCGTCAATGATCGCATGACACTTTGGGTGATTTGCGCCTTGAGAGCTCACAGCGCCATTAGAAGCAAATTCTGACTGAGACCTAGATGCTGTCCGAGGAGTTGGAATAGTCAAGAATCGTGTTCCTAATTGTCCCAGGCCTGGTAGTTGACTTGTTGCGGTTTGGATCGACCTAACGTGGTTCCTCCTGTAGTGGGAGGTCCTACAGCTATTTAAACCTTGCTTTCGATGTAGGTTGTCTCTGTTCTCAGTTCTGTGGCGGCGCTTAACGGTGCCTTTTTCGGCTATTTGGTTGCTGTAGCAACACCGTGCATAAGAGGTTGAGTCTGAAGGATCTTCTATCCGGCGGCTGAATGGATCAGCCTAGCCTCTCTCGTTGAAGTGGATCCAGAAGGAGTGGACTGTGTCCCCGCCGAGTTCTGGCTAGGATTAAAGCCGAGTTACATCTCGCAGGAGGACTCTACTCGATGGAGCAATGTCTTAAGATCTTTATGAGCCCTTTCCAATCAATCAGATTACTAAGGGCGAGGCCAATTCCAATCACGACTGCACCCACACTTGTAGAGAGGAGCTGAATGGTGACTGGCGGGGATCGTCGAGCCAGACCCAGAACCCAAAAACCTTTTTCTTAGATGTTGGACCAGGGACGCAAACCAGAACTTCCAGCGTGGCACACAACGCATTACCACTCGGCCATATGCCAATCGATGCACTTACCGAATTAATTTCAAATTTTTGAATGAACTAAATCTATTACAGGATATCACGAATCTCGTGGAAAGTAAATTTATATATGTAATTGATTTCTTGGCTCATGATTTTTTTCCTTCATTTATAAGTAAGACGCTCAAAATAGCTTAGCCCATGGTCCAAAATCAAGTCTGGCCTGTATGTCCCATAATTGAATGTTTTGACTAACAAATGCATTCCTTAGATACGTATAGGATCTTTTTATTTTGGCTACATATTTTTCTAAAAGATCTACATTAACAAAGATCATTAGGTGAAGAAGGATTTCCTGAGACTGACTGAAGGTCAATTATTTACTCACATTCTAAAATACATTCCTGTATAGGCCAGAAAAGTCATTGTTACTCTATCGAATCAATGTGTGGGTTAAAAATCTAAGATGTTTTTGACTTGGTTAAAAAATTATGTAAAACTAATCATCATAAAATAATTGTTTAAATGCTCGTATAAAACTTAAATGGTACATAAATCAACAAATTGCATAAAATAATCGATTTTATGCAATTTGTTGAAAAAATCCTCCTGAAAAAATAGAATTAATTTCTAATTATCATTTTTTGAATAATATCACTGTCCGGGTCCCATACCATCAGTTTTTCAGGAGGGATCCAGGCCTAACTCCTGATCTCACCAGTGGTGTGGGCGGCCCATGATGAACATGGAAATATCCTGCCGTTTAATATTCGCCAAATGGAAAGCGGCATAAAACCACATAAGAAAAACCTAATCTGTGGTGAGGGGGTTTCCCTGTGGCAAAAATAGAATTCACCAAGAATGTTTGGAATTCACCCATTGTTTCATTCACGTGTTAAAAGAGGAGACTAAAGAGTATCCTCTCTTTTCCACTAGTGGCCTGTCACTCTCCTTCTAGCAGAATCCTTTTCTCTCTTTCCTCATGTTTTTCTGTATTCTTTTCACTTCTTCCTTCATTCTTCAAAGAATAAAACCTCTGAATATATCCACTATCTCTAATCAAAAACAAAATAATATAAAAACGTTTGCTTATTATCTGGAAAATTGATTTCAATTCTCAAGTCTCCCATCTCGAAATTTTAATTAAGTCGGACGAATGGCTGTGTGATAAGCTGTTGCTTGCGATCTCATAAAGATCTTGAAATAGTGGCACTATAGGTCCTACTCCACCATAATGTATTACAGGAATCCTTCTGCGAGTTGGAACTCAGCTTTAATCATAGACAAAGCTCGGTGGAAACAAGTCCACTACTTCTGGTCTATTGAACGAGAAAATGCAAGCTGATTCAGCCGGCCTGCCGGATAGAAACTCCTTCTCTTCAGGCTTCTCATGCAATGTCGCTATAGCAGCCTGTAATAGCCTAGATAAGGTGGCATGAATCACACAAACAAGTGGTTCCGAAGGATCGGAAAGACAATCCACTTGAAAGTAAAATTTAACGGATCCTCTCGCTACAGAAGAAACTTCTGAAAGGTCAACGGACAGTGACATAAGATGACGGCCCACTGAGAGCAGGTAGGTGCAAGTTCTTTCATTATAATGCAGCTCTAATAGTAAACTCAGATAACTTTCGCTCCTTATGGCGGGGAAAAAGCACTACAGGCGCATACTTTCCCGTGACGGCGGTTGGATGACCGCGTTGGCGTACCACGCAGGATGACCCGGGTCCTGGGTTTGGCACTCACGAAAAGTTTTTCGGAGTTTTCGGCCTGGTCCGACTATTCCTGCTCTTCATTATCAAGCTTTCCTCCACGGCTATGGATACAGCTCATGATTGGAACTGGCCCCACCCTTAGTAATCTCATTGATAGGCCGGATTGGCCTCGTGGAAACACTTCGACTTTCCACTCTGGGAGACCCAGGTTTGAGTTTCGAATTCCATCCCTTGAAAATGTTTATCATGGGGTCTGGACCCAGCCCGTCCCCCACAATCCGGTTGATTTTCTCCGCATGAGTGGATGGCCTGTGGAAGGACTTGTTTTGCTTACTCATTTAATATTCTTCTAGAATGGAATGTGGCATCATCTGATGACAAAAAAATCCCATTGATTGGAAAGGGGCGTAAAAAATAGCGCCTTCCTCTGACTCCTGTAATACATATGCGTTTTATTTCCTCCTCTTTCCCGATTGCAGACGATCAGGAAAGAGATGGGAGATATTTTCTATCTGATGCAGGGACGGCTCGTCACTGCATCAGATAGAAAATATCTCCCATCTCTTTCCTGATAGAAGATCTCCCATCTCCCTCTCAGATAGAAGAGATCTCCCATGACTTTGAAATCATAGGGTGCTGACACTTTCGAAATATGCATACCTTGCGTCTTCGTTCTCCTAAGTGCTAAAAGATAGATTTTTATTATTTTTATACAAAATAAGAGAATTGTATAGGGTTGTTAATGATAAAATTAAATATTATAAGCAATATTCTTCTAGAATGGAAGAATGGAAAGCGGCATAAAACCACATACCATCCTGGAGGTTTATACAAAATAAGAGAATTGTATAGGGTTGTTAATGATAAAATTAAATATTATAAGCAAATATAAATAAATAAATTAATATATTTATATATCGAGAAAATTGTGGTGTTGCAGTTCCGCAATGCCTATGTACGAGCCGCCCCTGATCCGATGCAATCTATGTGCAGTCCAGAAGAGAGCATGCCGCAGGCCGCCGTGGGGATAATATTGACCGACACCATGGATCGCCTGGCACGGCGCCTGATCGAGGCGAATATCACTCGGGATGACTCCACAAATTTTGTTACATCTCCCTCGGGGAAGCCTATACCTCCCAACATGGTCGAATGAGAACAAAGTTCCTATCAGCTCGAGGCCGATCTCTTCTCGGATTGGCACCGTTGAGGCTTCTATCCCTCGGCCATTCATCCTTTTGGTTCATTGGAATTTAAGATTCTTTTAGAGGAATCGTATATCACACAGAGTATACTTTAAACCAATTCTTAATCCCAAACCCGCAGGGACTGAGCGTCGAGTGATGACCATAGAGCATCGCGGAGCATACAGAGGTGTTGCTCGTCCAGGCCCAATAGAAAACTCCTCTTGAAACAGTGCCTGGATTACTCTGGTAGACAGGCCAAGCTTACCCGACAGAGCAGAAATACTCTACTAAAAGCCACCATTCATTCAGCTTTGAAGGCTTCGGCAGGCTACTCAGAATTTCACCATAATTGCCTTTTTCACCTGCCCCTCTCGAGATTTCGACATGCATTTGCACAGGCACCAGTGTCGGTGAAAAGACATCTTGGCATGAATGTCATCCTAATATAGGAGCCATTTAGTTTATTTCCGATATAATGAATGTATCGGCGCAGCTATAAACAGCCTGTGAAGTAGCCGCCAGCAAAAGTATCCCTCACTAGGTCGGTTTGGCATTTGTTATAAATGCCAATCCGACATAATTTTCTTAATTTTCACAATTAAGTAAATTATACATGTATAATAAATGCGAAATGAGTGAATGCGTAAAATTGTTTCTTTCACTGTTTTCTATTATCTGTGATGATAGTGAATGTTTGGAACAATTTTTAGTATAAAGTCATTGATCGTATTGAAAATAATGACAATAATTGTCATTATTTTCAATGAACCATGAATGTAGTTATGACAATTATATTATCATAACTACATTCATGGTTCAATATGGCTTTTCCATGTTTCGAACTACATCATCAACATAAACCGGAAATAACAGAAAATGGCATGATTTAAAAAAACGATGTTTCCAACACATCGAGATGAATTATCGCTGAATATTTTTCATTAAAATATTTTGTGAAACCGCAACTTTCCACTTTCATTTTAAATCTCTTTCATTGATAAGTGATGGGCGAAATGATTCTTTTCAATGAATCGATTCATTTGATTCGATCATTTGAATCGAAGAATCATTTGAATCAAATGAATCATTTGAATCGAAGAATCGTTTGAATCAAATGAATCATTTGAATCGAAGAATCGTTTGAATCAAAGAATCGAATGAATCGAAGAATTGTTTGACTGGGTGAATCGTTTCTACTTGAAGGGGAGGGATGTAGTAGTAGATTTGTGATGATAAATAATGTAGAGGAGGGTGAGGTCATGCAAATTGTGACATCACATTAAACGTTTTAATATTTTTTTGAATAAAATGCAAAATGTTTAGGCTTAATTGTTCAAAAAATAAAGACTGTAGTGTAATCTATTTGGAGATATGCTTGTTAGTAAAACGTAAGACATATACTGTATAATTTCTCGTTCTAATACTCTTATATACGGTACAGTTTTTTAATACTTTGTCTATTAAAATTATTAAAAAGTTTGGATATTAAGTAAAAATTATTTTCCATTTACAATTTATAAATACGCGTATACTTTTATTTAGATTTTTATTTTAAAGGTTATGTTAAAATATTAGTCTTTTATATTATTTCGCTATATAATTTAAGGAGAATGCACAGACAGTAGTTCCATACACTCGTATCTATATAATTTAAGGAGAGGGCACAGACAGTAGTTCCATATACTCGTATATAAATATAAAAACAAATTCGCTATATCGGAAGTTGAAATGAATCAAAATGTGATCGATTTGTTTTCACCAAATGAATCTGATTCATTTGATTCACTTAGTGATTGAATCATTCTGATCGAATCACTCATTAACGACCCATCACTAATTGATAATATTGCAATTATTTCACACTGCCACTGAAACTTCAGATAGCCGCACAATCTGGCTCACTTCCAATTTTTTGTATAATCTTCCGATCAACCGCCAGATTATTTTCATTCTTATACAGTATTAACAAACTTTCTTCATATTTCAATGCATTTTTATGTGGTTTAACATCCTACTGGGTTTTTATCCGGTCAGCCCTGCTACTTAATTAAGTGGAGGAATTATAACTTTTGTGTAGCTGCACACGTATGGAGAGGTCACCGGATTATAGAGAACAGGGATCGACAGGCGAAATTCGGATCCTATAAATAATATTTCCAAGTGGTAGGGTCGGCCGGATGGTAAAGCTGTGGCTTACCATCCTGGAGGATCTGAATCCTAACCGTTGAACACCATCCTTCATCCGTTGACCCCATCACGGGTTTTAGCCAGCCTGTGATGAGCTTTATAAATGACCACCGCCGCCATTCAGCGGCATAGCGAGCATAACTGGCGCCCGGGGTACGGTACCTTTTTGGCGCCCCCGGAAAACATATATAATATATAGAATATACTCGTAATAAAAATTTGGCGCCCCTCTGCGAGTGGCGCCCGGGGCATGATAGACCCCCTTGCCCTCCCCTCGCTATGCCACTGCCGCCATTACAGTATATTCCTCGTGCGATAAGCTAATCTAATCATCCAAGTGATAGGAGAGGAGAATCGAACCAGGTCCTCTAAAATGGAAAGCTAAAACATTTCCATGCAAACAATTCCGCCGATTTATTAATAGATTGTAATTTTTCAAATTATGTATTAATTTATTAGCAACAAAGTTAAAAATTGATAACGAAATTGAAGGATTGACGGAAATAAACATCGATACTTTAGTACAATACTATTTTAAAATAATGTATAGATATACAGATGAACTTCGAAACAACGGACTAATTGGGAAGAGGTAGTCCGTTGTTTCGAGGTATTTATTATTTTTTCACGGTATAAAACCATAGTACAGATGAACTTATTGCTTTTAGGCATCTTTCTAGATCTTTTACTTTTAGGCACTTTCATATATTTACGTTTACGCACAAACCTTTCTTTAACCTTGCTTGGGCCAACATCAAACTTAATTGCAAGCTTTTCTGTGTTCTTACACTTTTTTATATCATTATGCCGGATTTTCGGTCCGCTACGCCGAAATTCCATCCGGACCATCTGAAAATTTGTCCGTTGCTTCCGGATTCCAAGTTCAACTGTATGATGGTTGGCTGTAGAAAACGTTGCCTTTCAACCCAGATTTAGGAATGAATCCGAATCTTTTATGGCGGAAAAATTTTGTTAATATGGGATAAGTCTGCGATTGTGTTGAATACACACTTTATATTCATCAATGAGTGGAAAACGGCGTTAAAAAATTCTTTTACTCAATCTTCCAGTTAATCCTGTCGGGTGTTAGTCAGATTATGATGAACTCTAAAGTGACCATTGTATGTTGCTTGCGAGATTTAATAGCATAAAATGATATTTTTAGATATATTACACGAATTTTGAGTTTACTTAGGGAAAAAAATCATCAAATATTTTTATATTAATTAAAGTTTTAAAATTATAAAAGTATTAAAATTCTTTACGATGGACATATGTAGCATATTATAGTTTTTTCCACAACGAATATACTTGCGGACATATCCACTTATGGTATCAAAATAAACTTTTAAATAAATATAATGACAGATATTTTTTGCCAAATATATCAACTCAAATTTAAACAAAACATTTTCAAAATGCCAGTTCATTTTGCCGTATATCTCCTACCAATAGATTAAAAGGTTTAGTAATAAACAAAGCATAAATTTCAAGTTCTTCCTCATTTTCATTTTTTAGAAATTACAAGTGATTATGAAATCATTAAATTTAGCAACATCATAAACTATAAACAATTAATACATTTATTTTTACCATACGTTCCATTCAAGGTTCCATTTATAATTTGTTTTAAACATTAGGCTTACCATCTAATGTATATTCATAAAAAAATAAATAATAAAATTAATCAAAATTATTGTTATAGATTAGTAAATCCTAAAATCTTTTATGAAAATTATCCAAATGAAAACAAAATCAGCACAAAATCAAACAAAATTAATATTTCTTTAAACTTCGATATCAACATACAGCCATTTTAAAATCACAACTAAACGATTATAGCAATATTATTTTCGTAAATAATTTTATTGAAATTATTTTATAATTTAAATATAATTGATTTTTATATTGAATATATAATTATAATTGTAAATTTTTCATGGTTTATATTTTGTTTATGTATAGTGATATTTGATTTTTATATTGAATATATAATTATAATTGTAAATTTTTCATGGTTTATATTTTGTTTATGTATAGTGATAAGTTTTTAAATTAAAAAACTTCGTTTACGAAACTTTAGCTGTATTATTATTATTAGTTAACCAAAGGTCGCAAAGCATGTCGGGTAAGAGCCACCGCTCCGAAGAAGAATCGTCACAGAAAAAGGAGAGAATCATTTAAATGTCTTTGAGTTTTATTTGTTATAAACGATAAAAGTTCTTTTATGTAGTTTAAGTATCTTCTCAGATACTTAGAGAATGACTGAAATGATATGAATGGAATTAATATTTTAAGTTGAAGCTAAGAAAGAACTGGTTCAACAGAAAGTGGAACTGAAAAGTGAGTCTTGTTATAGTCTCTTTTATAACATTTATTAATTATACTTTTTATTTTTTCTAGGAACATTTGCAGTTTCATCGTCAGGATAGGAAGTATATTGCTGTAAAATAATTTTATAATCGTGAACAAGTTCATTTGAAATTTACTTCTTCCATTTCTTTACTGAAATATCTGATTAAAAATATTGAAGCTATATGATATATATTTAATATAAATACTTGTTCTTTATATTTGTTTCTATAATTTAAAGATTTTTAAACGTTGTTAAGATATGCAAGTGATTTATTGTTTTAATATTTTTAAATTTGTTCTAAATTAACTTGATCATAAAGAATTTGTTTGATATATAAATTAATGAATTAAAATCAATGATTATTTTAATTGTTTTACCTTTATTTTTTTAAATAGCAATGAATGGTATGAGGCCTTTGCCTCCTGATATTCATGTACCTGAAAAACGTAAAAGAAATTATAAACTATTGATAGATCCTATATTAAAGAAAGGAACTGAAAAAATATATAGATATGATGGTGTTGTACCTGGGGTAAATAAATTTCTTTTATCATTATTTTTAAAGTTTATTTCATTCCATAATTTAAATATTTTTTGAAATAATTATAAAAATATTAATTAAACACAAATATTAAATCAAACTTCAATGAATATTTATGTTACATTATTAATAGTAATTAAATTCATTTGACAAAAGGATACATTAGGATTCAAATTATGTAGAAAGTTATATAGCAGTTCTGAAGACATTTCAGTTACACTAAGAAATTTTTATTTTGTTTTGAATTTTTATTATATTTAGATTGTTAAATATTGCAATGAACAAGAAATGTTTTTAAAAAATAGTTTATTATATTTTTTATTTATCCAATAATTTAACAAAAATAAGACAACAGTTGACCAATAAATTGACAGATTAAAAAAACTGATTTTTCAATTTGAATGTTGTTAAATTGAATTTAAATTTATTAAGTGTTATGTCATTGATATATTTCCTTTCTCCATATTGTTCTTAGTTTTTGCATCAAATAAATTTTCAGATGATATTACCAGTTGAAAAAATGCAGAATATAATAATTATACATATGATTTAAATATTTAAATATATTTAAATATTATAGATAATTTGTTTTCTCTATTTTAATACATAAATTTTAAAAGCTATATATTTTTTATCCTACAAAATTGGAATTATTTATATTGTATTTTTGAATATTATAGTATTTATTCTAAATAATTATATATCATCTTTATTTTCACTAGTTTTTTGTGTCATTTATTGGAAGAAATAAATTTTTGATTTGTTAAATAATGCAATATGACTTTTAATCCAAACTTTACAATAAAAACTTTATTTTTGTAGATATTTCAATATTATTTATGCTAAAGTATTATGATTTTATAATTACAAAATTAAAAACCGAAAAAAATAAATAAAATTATATATATGAAGGTTTAACTACATAAAATTGAATTTTTATTTTGAATCCATAATTTATTCAATAATTTTCAGTTTCATTTATTAGAAAAAGCTTTTTATTAGAATAAATACAGTGTTAATATTTTTTGTATAAAACTATATTTCTATTATAGTATGCTTGATAGATAATTGCATATTATAGATAATATTGAAATAATTGCATTACTATAATATATAATTCTAATTCTCTTATTTTGCAATATAATAAGCTTTATTTCAATATATCTTATTTTATCATTGATAGTTCACATCCTAGCTAAAAAACTGTTAAATGTTTATTTGTGAGTTATATTTTCATATAATTAATAATACAATAGTTTAATTTTTGGAAAATGAAACTGTTATACTCTAAAGTTGTTATACTTTACTTTTATATTCATTTATAAATGTATAAAAATATAGGTAAAGAAAAAAAAGTAACTGATTTGATATTACAATATTATCTGATTTCTAAAATTAGAAATAGACTGACTTATTTCATTTTGTTTGTAATGTTTTTACAGTATTACTATGAATGTTTGAATAATAGTTTAAACTAGTTTACATTTTATTTTTGTACCCGGTTATAATTTCAACCCAGGTAACAATTAAGCATAGCTTGAGATGAGTCTTTACAATTATAGTGAAAAAAATTTTTTTTAATTTATTTATAAATATCTGATAATATATTGAGGTAAAAGCTATTATATAATAAATTAAAATAATTTTCACAAACAAAAATATGCATATTGTTTAAGCAGCATAGATTGAATTCCTTTTTTCTTCATAGGGAATTGCATAATATAGATAAATATATAAACTTTATAATAATAAATGATTCTAAATTCTCTTATTTTTACAATATATTGAAATAAAGTTTATTATTATATTTTATCATTGATAGTTCATATATTAACTAAAAAAACTGTTAATGTTTATTTGTATGTATAATACAAAAAAAGAGAGAGTATATATCTTTGATGAGGATGTGACAGAAACACAATGGCAGGAGAGGATCATAGAAAGCCAAAAATGTTATCATCTATATAGTGATTATTAAATGCATTTGCTTACTGAGAGTACTTATTTCTATTGTTTTTAAAAGATTTATTACATTATAATATAATTTATCCCATATGGGTAAGGATTAGAATTTATCTACTATCTGATTAGCATGTTGTAATAGATGATTAGATGTCTTCCTCTAGTGTCATAACATACAGTGGTAGAAATCTAAATCTTTTCTCTTGCAGCTCTATTTTCTTTCACTTTGTTTTTACTCATGATTAAAACTCTCGAGTATTAGTCCACTATCCCATTCATTTATTTATAATGCACTGATTATAGATAAATGAATGGGATGCATATTACTTGATAAAAATATTTTGTTTTTTCTTCATTTAAAGTTCAAAATAATAATAATAAAAGTTCATTATTCTTATATTCATCCAATTTCTAATTTATTGTATTAGCAAAGAAATCCAAAACAAACTGGGCATTATTTTACAGTCTATTACTGTTTTTAAATTCTGTGCTGTTATTCTTTCCATAATTGAATTATGGAAAGAAAAATGCACAGCATTTAATTTATACAATTCATTATTTTTTATTTTAAATTATTTATTACTGTATTTTAAGTGGCAAATTTGCAAATAGTATGAAAAATGTTTAAAATATTTATTAATTATAAATATAATTTCAGAACTAATACAGTGAAACTTTAGAATGACATCTATTAATTAATATTTTGATTAATGATACACCTCTCACAGAATTTTTTTTTATGCTAATAAAAAATTTTTGTTTAAAATTATAATTGTTATACATGTGTCAATTTTAAGCAATTGGATAATTCTTGAATGAATTCTGTAGATTCACTTAATTAGCAATGTTCTTTTACAAGCATTTGAAATTTACCTTGTTTGTTTTTCTGTTCTGATTAAGATATCGTTTATCTTATACCAAAGAAAGAATTATTTTATACTGTATTTGTGCACCTTTTCATACTTAACTTTTTTTATTATTAATCTCTGTTTCTACTTTATATTAATGAATTAAACATTACTATTAAGTTTGTTTACTAAAACTATATGATTAAATAATATATTTTAATTGCAAGAAAGAGTCAGTTTCTTTCATCTTGAAATAGATTAAACCATTACTATATATTTCATATATTTGATTAATAATTATTTTGATTTATGATAATTTTTGTGGAACTAGGTTAACATTTTACTTAAGATTTCACTATAGAGTTAATTAATTATATATATACTATAATAACTATGACTATATAAATTAATTTTTATTTTTCTGTTTTTGTCATAGAAATATAGTTCAATATTTTGATATTTTAATTTAAGAAACTAAAAATTGCTAAAATTTGAGCTAGAAATTTTAAAACAATTTTATATATCCTATACTCTAAGTTTTCTTCTATATATGATTATCTCAGGATTTATAAAATATCTAGAATTATGAATTATCACTGATATATACCAGTAGTTCACAACCTTTTTTTTTATTGAGGAATACATTTTAATATCTTAAAATTTGGTAGCACCCTAAATATTTTAAATAATAATTTAGATTTAATAACCAATATTCATTAACAGATTATTGTATTTATTCTTATTACATTCAGATTACAGACATACTTGTACATGGGATCATTAAATGGCGGCCTTATTAAGTTATAGTGTCACCTGTGGATTATTATCAGAGTCTGTAGAAGTTCGTTATCACAGAGTAGACCAGTGGTTCTCAATCTTTTTCCTGCTAAGGAACACATTTTAATATTTTAAAACTTGGCAACACACCTAAATATTTTAAATAATAATTTAGATTTAACAATGAATTTTCACTAAGCTAGCTATGGTGCCACCATCTGTTGAGTTAATAATTAATTAAATTTAGAATTTAGAACTAAGATAGCGCCATCTAGTAATTAATGATTATACTATAATTTTTTAATTAATTTTCCCATGAAATAAAATTTTGCCACTGCACCAGACCCAAACTGGGATCCTTGGGATAGCACCACAATGCCTTTACCGATTACACCATGATGATCTATGGCAGAATTCCATTTCGGGATGCTTATATATTGATTACTATGGAAACTTTTTATCGGACAAGGCTGAAACTAGCGGCGGCAAAATTTTATTGTATTTTTTTTTGTTGAATTCTAAAGTAAACTTTAATAACTGCTTGCTATCATAATTATTTATCTATTTTTATTTTTTTGATAAACAGCATTATTTATGCTTGTATGACTTATTTTAAATATTAATATAAAATACTGTAATTTTTTCCTGGAAAAAATAACAACATATAGTACTATATCTGTAATTAATTTTGAATTCAATCTCTGTTATGATTATAAATTGTGAAAAACTGGACTAGTATGTTTTAATTTCAGTAAAAAATAAAAAATTTTTAATGAAATATAAATGATTTATAATTTTTTAACATTCAATTAATAAAATGTTGATGTATTCTATTAAAAATATTCAACATTAACTTATATGCAACAATTTTATTTTACTTTTAAAATGATTTAAACAAAAAAAAATCAAATATTACCACCAAATTAAATTTAAAAACTATACAATGATAGGGTTGGGTCACTTCAGTTTTAATAAACTTTGGATATAGTGAAAAAAATATCAGAGTCTCGATTTTTGTCTTTTTAGAGAAACTATAATTTTTATTCCTTAATTTTTAAATTATGAATACTGACTAGTTTTAGAGGGCTAGATTTTTCTAATGATATGCTATTTATAGGAATTGATAGGAAAGGGATATCCAGCAACCACATTTCACTATTAACATTTCCCTCTCCACCGCCTGGTGAGTCCAGTCACGCCTCCACCCCTCCTGCACTCCAATCACTGGTCACCTCAGTCAAAGTTTAAAATCCAATAACTTGGGTATTTTTGCCTAAATTGAGAAAAAATGGTTAAAATCTCAAATTCTATCATATTTTTCATACTTCTGTCGTATTTCTCAAAATTTGATTTTACGTTGTAAATTTTTAATCAACCCTTTAATTCCAATTTAATCCGAATCAATCAACACATTTGTGATCTTTGCACTGCCAAAAATTCAAGAACAGTTTGTCCGAATTTGTCCGACTTGCTCTATCATGTTTAGTGTTTCCAAATTCCCAACATTTTGGAACCTTTGGGAATCGAGAATGGGAAATCGTATTTCCCAGAATTCTCCGAAATTCCGAAATAATCTTTTTTATTTAATTTTCGTTGATCATCTGTAATAATGGGTATAATATTAAATACTAATAAAAGCTGTAGAGAAGGTAGGACAAATGAGGTCCGTGGATCCAAGCCAATCTTTCAGAAGTTTCGAGACACTCCTATAATATAAAAGGTCGATGCAAAAAATAAGTAAATAAAATTTCCTAAATGGAGATAGACCAGAATTTCATGACTAGTGCATATCTTGCCCTGAGAGTTAAACAAGGATCACTACGGTATCATTTGAGTAGATTTCTGTTACATTCCATTTCGGTATGAATTTCCATTGCCTTTAAACCTTTCTTTACAAAGAATTTAATAACTGCACTTTGCTCAATTTTATCCATATTGAAAAAAAGGCACAACACGTTAGATATAAAGGGCGGTTAAACAATGAATAAATTAACAGATCGAAATGAAACTTTTGACGTGTTTCTAAGAAAGAACAAATATGAAAATGGCATCAAAGTTTTAGTTCTAATTTTGACTAATAGATGGCGCTCCGCGAACTTATTGAACAACCTTGTAAATACCCAAAAACTGTTACAAAATATTTTCAAAAAATTTCAATCTGACACTTATTTAAATGTTAATTATTTAAATTTATTTACTAATAATTTGGCATATAAACTTAGTTTTTGTAATTAGGCAATAAGTAGTTCCTGAAAATGAACTACATAAACTGAGAATGCATAAAATGAAAACTTTATAACATGTATTTTGTGTAGGGTGTTTTAGAAAATTCCTGCATTTATCTATTCACTTGAGTCACATTTCATCAGTAAAAGCCATCATAGATTATTCGTAATACAGTTATTCTCTCAATTGAACCCACCAAGCATTCTTTCTGATTATTATTGGTTACCAAATGGATGGGTTAATAGAATTGCTAACAAAGAGAAAGGCAAAGAATTAAGGAAATAATGCAAATATGGATAAACATGTTTATGTATAATGGGACAATGAGTAAATTGCCTCATGTAAATTGCCTCATGATTAAAGACATTCTCAACAAAATGTTGAGAATGTCTTTAATCATTGTCATACCAAATTATTAATATTTGTTTTATTTAATGCTTTCTTTTGTAAGGTCCACAAGGACTTCGGAATATATGATTAAATTAATTATAAGATTTATAATATAATAAAATGCATGAAAAATATATTACCAATCTAATTTGTGTATCTTTTGTAGCATTCCTAAAGAAAATATATTGTTCAAATATAAAAATTTTATACTGCAGACTATTTCAATATTGCTGATTTAGAGAGAGAAGAATCAGATATCCAAATTGTAATTGATTTATTGTATTAAAACAATATTTAGAATATATGACAATTTCAATTTTATATTAAATTAATTTTTAGCTGACTGAGATATTTTATTTCTTTCAATATAGTTTTACTTTTCAGTATTCACAAAACACATAATAAAACGTTTTTGAAGTTTATTCTAAATTAGATTATATGGCTAGGAGTATTAAGCTATTTTAGTAAATACTTTAATACTAACTAATGCTTCTTAGCAGAAATATTTTTAATTTAAAAACATTTTCAGCATACAATTTAGTCATTCTCAGTGTACATATATAAAATTACACAATATCACTTAAGTTCTACAATGACTATGGATGAAAATTTAGATTAGAGATGTGCTCCATTTGACAATTTTTTTCTTTTTTTAAATGTTCCACACAATTTAAAAATGTATCTAGCTATTATTTAATCATCATCAAATCAACATTTAAAGAATAATTCAATTGATAAAAAATGCATGTATTATCATATAATCAATGAAAACAAAATAATCTTTTTTATTTCTGGTTGAAAATTCCTTGCACAGACAATCTACATCCAGAAACAATCAAGCAGCCAATATCATTAATCAAAAACTAATTACATAATACAAATTAACATCACAAACAATTCTATATTAGAAATACTCTAGTAATACTAGAGAACAAAGCATATAAACTATTGGGGCAGAGAATTTTCAAAGATAAAATAATTTATTAAACCGTATGCAGCAAACAAAATTTATCAATAAAGGCATTATACCAGGGGTGGGCAATTATTTTCTGCCGAGGGCTGGATAAACAATCTTCAGGATGAAGTGGGCCATATAAAAATTGGAAAGTACCTAAGGAGGAATTTAACCTTATGGCACCATAATTATGTAATGAAATTATTGAAGATAACATTAGCTTCTCTATTAATAATTAATAGAAACTACTTTGATATAAAATGACTACTCATGTTCAAGCAAGATTGATTCTTGCATAAACACATTCCTCTCATCATCACACGGGATAAGAATAATGGTTGCACTAATTTATCTGCACATGTTTTGTCAATCTCGCTATTATATGTAGCCATTTTTGTGATTACACAAAGAATATATTCGTGTATCAATATTATTTTTAAAATTTACTTTTCTTGTATTACAAAGATATATTCGTGTATCAATATTATTTTAAAAATATACTTTTCTTGTGTTACTTTTAGTTTTTGTTGGTATGCAGACACCGCATCCGTAGAAACTATTTTTTTCATTAGAAACATTAGAAAATAATTCTTCCTACAATTTTTTTTAAGATCAAAGGCCATTGCATATTCCACTCTCCTATCATCTTCACTGTTTCTAACACCTATTCCCCATTTACCTATTACTTCCCTCTTCAACATGGCCATTCAGATCTGCTCCTATTATAATGCTTTCATCATCCGGTATGTTTGTCACAAATAGATCAAATCGTTTTCAAAAATCCTCCTTTTCTTCCTCACCACAACCTACTTGTGGTGCATAAACACAAATTACTGTAAGCAAACTATTTCCATTAACCAATCTCATACTTAATATTATATCATTCACTCTATCAACTCCATTTCTGCCTCTGTCATTAGTTTCACTATAAAACAGTTTAAAACCATTACTCAACTTGTTAGCTTTATTCCCTTTCCACCTAGTTTCTTGTACACACAAAACATTTAGCTTCCTTCTCTCCATGATATCAGCAATTTCTCTTCTCTTTTGATTTAGCTTACCCACATTTAGTGTTCCTATTCTTAGCCTAATCTTTCTTTTCCTTTTCTTTTCTGGACTAACTTTTTCAACCAAGCTTGCCCACTGCTCACTAGCCCTAGCTCATTTCTCTCAGGTTTCGGGCAACTTTCCTGCATGTCACCTCTGGGGATGCCCTAGCTTTTATTGTATTTGTACAGTTTCTTTTCATAATAGATTTGGCTACGTTTTACGGTGGGATACCCTTCCTGATACCAACCCTCCCCATTTATCCAGACTTGGAACTGGAACCTTAGGAAGCTAAACTCCCCCCCTATGGTGGTGACCAAATTAATAAATTTAGATAATTTTTTTTAAAAACATAAGTAGTTTATCAAACTGATTGATTGCTAACACCTTTTACATCAGAATGTTACAAAATATTAGGTACCTATGTAATTAATTTTGTAAAAATAGATTTACAACTTAATGTGAATGGTGAAATTTACTATGTTCATGATTAATTATATCATCAAAATTTTTAGTAACTAGTGTAGGTGTACACTAGTGACAGTATCCATAATTTTATACTACAAAGTATCCATTATTTTTCTTCTTTTCAAGTAGAATTTTACAAATGTGGGCCTTTAAACTGTAATGTGTTCTAGTTTATGCGACAGGCCATATAAGATGCCCTTGAGGGCTGGATCCGGCCCTCAGGCCATCTTTTGCCCACTCCTGCATTATACCATCCATCCATCAGTCCACCACCACTCCATCCATCTACTTATCTTTCATGAGTACATAATAATTTTGTTTCTTAAGTTAAATATTTGTTCTTTGCAGATTGGCAACAATCCGGCATAGTATATCTTCCAAATCAAAATATATCAATTAAATAAGCTGTCTCAACTTTGTCCTTCAAGGAAGGATTATTAATGAATCATTACATTAAATTTAAAACAAAAATTTAATTTTTTTGTTTTAATTTTTTTTATTTTAATAGTAAAAAATATACATTAGTTTTTATCATTTTATTTAAATCTAAATGAAAACTTCCATCTATAAAATTTATCATCAAACTCAATAATTTATTAAATTTTTACCAATAAATTTCTAACTACCTTATTCTGAAAAAATAAAAATGAACTATTCAAATTATAAATTGGAGACTATTTTAAAATATTGAACTCACTTTCAATTCCTTTCCATCAATATAACCAGTTCCATCAGGATCAAATAAATCAAAAGCTTCTTTAATATCTTGTTTCTGATCATCTGACAATTCAAATTTTGCAGCACTTCTTCTGGAAAGAGTTAATGATGATCTTTTTCCAGATGAAGCCTAATTTTAACAGTATTCAAAAAATAATTTTTTAAATAAAAGCAGTCAAATTAATTTAAATTTTTAAGATTTTTAAATTTTGTTTTATTAAAGTTATTTTTATTTGATAATGAATTATTATGTATAATTTTATTAGACAGTATTAAATTATAGTCAACCCCAGTTTACAAAATTAAAGCATTCCTGAAAAATGTTTGCAAAACAAATATTTATAAATTGGAGACTAAATCACCATTGACTTAAATGGAAAAATTATAACACATTCCTGAGCCCCAAAAATATCATTCATTTTTCATTGAAATATCTTAACATATCATCTAGTTACATTAATGATAGGAAAATTACATCAATAATTAGCATTAATTTTCATAATGCAATGTAAAAAAAAATAGTTTTCTTAAAGAAGTCTATAATAAATATGTCACCTTTATATAGAATTTGACTGCACTGCATAATAAAGCACTCTTTTACATTAAAGAATATGGGTTCAATTCCAGGTCCCATACTTCTATGTTTCATCTTAAAGATCTGTTGGCCAATCAATCACAATATAGGCAGTATGCAACAGACTCTGGAATAGTCCTGCCATTTAATCATCTCTGATTGAAAAGCAATGAAAAAATTAGAAAGAAAAACATATCCCCAACAAAGTTGATATCTAAAATTTTTTAGTAATTTCAATATTTTCTGCATGAAAATAATATTACATAATAATTCATTCTGAATATTGTGAAAAATAATTAATATAATATGCTCTTCTCTCATTTTACATGGTTTTCCATATTGCTGTCAGTTGGTTAGCTGTTTAATAAACATTTACTATCTTAGATGATACAGATTCAAATCCAGATCTCACAATTCCAGATTATTCAGGAAAGATTTGGCCCAGTTCATTGAACTCCATCCTTCCATCTCCCAGTTGATCCCATCATGAGTGTTGGCCAGACAGTGATTGAGTCTAAAAGTGATTTCTGCCAGATACAGTATAGGCAATCCCTGACTTATGTATATCTGAAATATGTAGATTTATACTTATACAGTGGGTGATCGGTTAATGAACATAATCCGTTCCAAGACAATGTTTGTTATCCAAATTGTTTGTTAACTGATCATCAATTTACCATAGGTTTTATGGGAATTTGATTAATTCATTCCGGAGACCCAAAAAAACATTGTAAGAAATTATATAATTTTTTATTTATGTTTATTTATATGTAATAACAATAATATATACATACATATTCTTGCATTTTCATCTATTATATTTATTTTCCGATAAAGAATCTGTCCAATATTGATTGCTTTTCTCTCTCCCCCTTCAAAATCGTGTGACCGTTCTTGGACTGCTCCTCGTCTGGTTTTACTAACCGAAAATTAACGGTAATTTGTTAATTGACATCATAAAAGGAGCTTTGTTAGTAAGACTGATCTGTGTTTACAAATCACGCTAATCGAATCTTTTCTCGCGCTAACCGAATAACGGTATCAATTTTTAAGTCGCGCTATTCGAAGTCGCGCTAATCGAGGCCTACCTGTAATGCTAATTTAACTTAATTTGTAGTTTTATTTTACTTTTTATATTTTGTTATAAAATTTTACTGACGTCATTATCAAGCATTTGTTTTAGAATATCTGAGAAGAGAAAAGGAGAGAAAATTACAAGCTGACAAAAATTTATTGCTTACCAACAGACTAGGAACTTCTTTTACATTGTAAGTTCCTTGCTCCATAAGAGAAAGGAAGAAAGAAATTCCATCTTCCAAACAAATAAATATTACTGTTCCTTATCTTAAAAGGACAAGCAAGCAGATGTGCTTGGACATTAATGAAGAAGAATCAATTGTTTCCATATTTCATCAGAAAAAAAAATAAAAATATGAGTTAAAAGAAGACCATTCTATCTTTGACTAATCCAGCAGAGACAAAGGAAGATGACTAGTGCTGCATAGAAATATAGTGGAATGATGATAACGGATACTTAAGAAAATTAAAACCTCAATATCACTCTCTCTCTCTTTCTAGTATGTGCTCTTGGCAGGGTGAATAGATCTCTCATCTATTTAGGTAAGTCTAGAAATTTCAATCTTCTTTCACTATATCTAAGTTTGACTTGAATTGTATTGTTTGCTTAATTTTATTGTATTTCTATTATTCTTTGTTACTTAAATAAATATATTATCTTTATTTGTTATATAGATTTCTGAGTCAATTCTTTCTATCCTAAATCTCAGCACTTCTTATCCATATGCTGCATATCATATATTGCCCATATTTTGACAAGGATTTCACTAGGGGGTAAGTTGAAAAAACATGGTTTCAACTTACCTCCCTTGTGAAATCCTTACACTATGGATTCTGATCACACTGAACCCTGTCCAATAGATATGTCATCAGTGTGTAGTAGTGGCTCAATTTTTTTCTTCCATTTTGCAATTTTTGTGTGGAAGGAATTTATAGATCTATCTTACAAATACAATGCCTAATTTCCAAATTAACCTCATAGATAACAATTTTTAATTTTTTTCAAATCGTATATCAATGAAAATTTTGCATATTTTATTTTCTTTGACTGCATATCTCTTAGAAGTAAAAGAAAGTACATAAAACAAGAACTAGATACAGGTATACCTCACTATAATGTACTAATTGGGAGAGAAAATCTTTGCATTAAGCAGAAATATGTCAAGTATAAAAATTACATTATAAAAGGCTTAGATGATTCCAGATGAAAAGCTAACAATGTATTTTTAAGTTCAATTTGTGAAGAATCAAAAATTTTCCAACTGTTTCATGAAATATTACATTATTTTATTTCTATTTTATTTTCATTTTAATCATTATTTAAATTTTAACATTAATAATTTGTATTTATTAAATGTTGCATCAATACTGGAAGCAGCCATTTCTCTTCATGCCATAATGCTAACTCAACAAAAGAATATTTTGCCAGATTGATTTCCAAATAAGTTTAACTGCATTGCTGACTAAGATGTTATTTATCGCAAACTTTTTTATTGTGTATTTTTTACTTTTTATTAACAATGTTCTATTATGAATAAAACACTAAAAGCTAAAATGTGAAATGCTTCTTATTTTTGAACTGTTAATATTTTAAATAAACTTTGTCCTATAATCTGACTTTTGCAATAATTTTATTCTAGATTTACAAAAAAATTGGAAAAATTTTCCATGTCTGTAGTACCATCAATCAAAAATGGGGAAATAAAGGGAAAAATTATGTAACTAAATCAGTAAATCAATTCCTTATTAGAATAGAATACTTACAATATATATTACTTTTGTTAATTATAATCAAAACAGAATATGAAAAAATTAATATAGTGGTATCAAACTTTAATAAAGAATAGTTATTTTCTATTAATTTAAATTTTACCAAACTTCTAAAATGAATAACTTTTTCTTTTTTATAAACATAAGTCCAAAACACCACATTCAAGAGAAATAAGCACATTTTTATAGTAATGCTTTTACAAAGATCATAAAGAAAGCATGTTTTATTAATAAAGTAAATTAAAAACAAAATTGACATTATAGTTTAACATTTTCTTATGTTTTTCGATTTTATATTACAATATCAATTTTGTTTTTAAATTTACTTTATTAATTAAACACACATTTCCTTTATGATCTTTGAAAAAACATTATTATAAAATGTGCATATTTCTCTTGAACATGGGACTTTGAGTTTATGTTTATAAGAACATTTTTCATTTTTTTGAAGTAAGAAATTCATATATTAAGTTTGTTCTAACAACTAAGATGAATACTGTATAGTTTATAATGCTTTTTTTCAATTTTGCCATAATTATATATAATTTATGTAATACAAGGAATTCACAAAGCATTTTAAGCAGGAATAATTTTCCTTGCATTTCTCATAGGCAGCAGAACTTGATAGTTTAAGTAAATTCAAAACTTGCATAAAATGCTTTAGAAACATACATATTGCATAAATCAAACTACTTATATTAGAAAATCTGGCACTGGAAGATTAATAAATAATAAGCATAAAGCATCTCAATCTGTTAGATTCACTACTATTTCTATAGAATTAGGAATTTTATAGTTCTGATTGATTTTTACTATTTTAAAACTGCTCTAGTTATTTTATTAATTAAATTTAATGCTTCAAAATTTGATAATTATATCCAATTGAATAATTCTCTTTAAAATAAAAATATCAGATAATATTTAATATGAAACCAGAATTTGATTTTGAATGATTCTTGTAATAAGAAACAACCAGTAATTATAATTGGCTTATAGTCACTAATGTACTTTTTGATGCTATAGTTATATTTATTAAATAATGCAAACATACAAAATATGCTTTATGTAAAATTGTTTTTTTCAACTTATTATTCCTAAATATGATTACTCCATTAAAATATAAATAAATTTAAATAAAATATATATATAATAAATTAAATAACTCCAAATGAAACAAATGACAAAAATGAACCAAATGAAATGAAATCATGATGTAAATTGAATTAACAATCTTTTTGATATGATATAATTTTTAACAACTAAAAGAAAATAGTTTAATAAAAAATTATTTTAATATTAAAACTGAATCTATATTAATATCATATTTTGTAACCATGGAAAACTATGATATAATATTACTTACCTGTTCAGTTGAAATAATAATTCGGTAACTTTCTTGTTTAATAAATAAAGAAGGATTAATATGGCATACAATTTTTTCTGTTACATGATCAGTGGGAAGAAAGCTTTCAATATTCAATTTATAACCTATTTCCATTATATCCACAGAGAAGATATTCCAGAGATCCAATATCTCCTTTACTGATGCTGTAAAATAGATTCAATTAATTAAAAATATTTAATAAAAACAGTTTGCTTATAATATTAACTTATTGTAAAGAAATTTCAGGTTTGAAACTTTCATAATATAAAATACTGTAACAATATCAATGTTTATAGAAGAAATGCTAATTAGATTTTAAATTATAAATCTTAACAAATATTAATTTTTATTTTAAATAAAAATAGAATAAAATCAATTCCTTCTTCATATCATGAAGTTTTCTTCCAATATTTTTTTAAATTTTGTTTTCTAAGAAATTACATTGACTTCTTGAACAATTTAAAAAATTAGATAAATGAATTATAACTAAAATAAGTGTAATTTTCATGTAAAGGTATATTCAATTTCATTGAGAATGAATTCTAGAAATAGTGATATATATAAACAGATAATTTTATAATGAGAATCAATGTAAATAGTTAATAATGACTAGCAATTCATGTCATAAAATTAATTATTTAATGCAATAACTGCACTATTTCCAGATGGTGAAGGTTTCTCAAAAAATTCTTTATTACTGCCAGATATATTTAAATCTCTGAAATATGAAACTTGTAATTAGTCCAATCAATAACATTTATTATACAGAGTCTTTGTTGTTTCAGGATGAGAAAAATTGAAACAACAATCATTCAATTTAATATATCAAAAATTTTATTAAAAATTAAGACAAAGCAGCATCAATGAGACCACTTGTACAGACAGATATGGAATGTAGACTGAAAAGAAAGAGTAATCTGCCATAAATGTTTATATAAAATAATTAGTTCTCTCTCTTGAACTTTACCTTCATTTATAATATGAAACAGGACTTAACAAATCAATAGTCCTTAACTTAACTTAATTGAAGTCTTCAATATATTTCAAATTAAACATAAAACAAAATACTTGTTATTTTTGGATAGGGGCAAGCCTTCTGAATAAAATAAGCTATGAATGAAGAAAACTGAACCATATTTTAAAAAAATTATTAATAAAAAATGAAGTATTATACAAATTTTCAATAATATAAATGAAGTATTACAATTAAAAAATAATAAATATTTATTGAAATGTTATCATTTTTATTAATAAAATATAGTTATTGGTATGTTTTTCCTTCATATCAATAATTTTTATTCTTTATAAATTTTCAAATTTATATAAAAAATCCAACATATATGAAAATCATCCTTTCTCATACATAAACAGCTATAATATCTTTTACTTCTTCTAATTGGCCTGCAAATGCTTTGTTGACACATTACATCCAATACCACATGCAGTGCAGTAAAGTAAGCTTGTCTGTAATTTCCCACAAAACAACTGGCCACGATTAAATGATAAAAGTGCCACACCTCTTTAAATAGTTTGAGGTTGTTTATGTTCAAATTTTTTCATATTTTACTTAATTATCAATAAAAATAAAGCAATAAATGAACAAATAAGAAACATTATTATTTATTTTAACAGAATTAACTAATACTTTTGTTTTATCGACAATATTTTTTCAGTTTTATGAATTTTAGAGCTCATCATATGAAAATTTCACATCTCACTTAAAATTCAAAAATAAAATCTCATCCGAAAACCAAAATAAGATTAATATAATATAATAGAATAGAAAATAGAATCAATAAGATTAGATAAAAAATAATCTAAATTCTACTAATACAATCCATTCAAATTATCTATTGTAAAACCTAATTAAAAAAATTTTGGCAATTGAAAAATTTAGGAACTATCATCAGAAACTCATATTTTCAACTAATAAACACAAATAACTGATCCACAATAGCTGCACTGATTAAATCAGGATTGTATTTTTTTAATACCTTTTTTATCATTTTTTGTTCCACTTCAATGATGTGTATACACATCAGCAAACGAGTAAATGGGATTCATTTGAACTACCCAAGTTATAAATTAATGTAATCATATATCAGAAATATCTTACATATATTATTTATTATAATTATTCATTATAGCATCATTCAAAATTTTAAAGTCATTGGCACAAGATGATAATTTATTATTAAATTGAAGACATAAATGATATATACATTATAAAAAGAATAGAATTAAGAGACGATATCTATGCAACTCCAACAGTTGGAAAGTTATCTTTAAATATAAATTTGTTGATAGTAATATAAAATTATGTTCTTTAAAATGCATAGTAATTTAAAAACACATAAATGTAATCAATATCAAAATCAAACATCATTCTCTTATAAAAAATATATATATTATTATCAAACATTGCTTTCAAACTCAGAAATATGAGTATCCTGATTTGATTCAAAGTTCTGATAAATTGAAGATATAAAATCAAAAATATTAGATATTATAGATTTATCAAAATGAACCTAATCCTTTCAAATTAAACTTTGACACTAACAGAATTTAATAATTGAAAATAATTCAGACTAATGTTAAAATGCTATCTTTGAATTAATGAACAAATTAATAATTAAATTATAATTTTTAACTAATTTCTCTAAAGAAAAATTTGCCTAAGTTTGAGATCAACTGGAGACAGGCTAACATCCAATTTCCTAAATGTATTAGACCAGAGGTTGCAAAATCTTTTTTAAGGCATGCCAAAATTAGCTAAATTTATGTAAAAACTACTTCTCATATAACAATTTAAATTTTAATCAATACAGCAGATTTCCAATTAATTGAATTAATATGGAAATTAATTCACTTGAATAACCAATTCCCTGGATAATTTGCAAAATACTCAAAAAATTGAAATCGTGGAAAATATGAATTTAATATTAAAAAATAAATAAATTGCATATGTACATATATTCAAATGCTTTATGATTTATTAAAAAGGAAAACAAGAAATTTATTTATTTGCAGTATGAATATTATTCGCAATATAGGTATTTTTAATTTGATTCTAATTTTGATCGTCAATTATCTAAAATATAATAAAGAAACAAATCTAAGACATCTAAATATCTTTCAGATATTGCATCTAAGATAAATTATCAATATTATGCAACTTGGATAATCCAACTCCAATAATTGGAGCTGATATACAGTAAACTCCTAAGTTTTGCATGCTCAAAACATTTTCCAGTGTGCCATTTGGACATACATGCCATGGATTCACCATCCCTGTACTAGACCATCAAAGCCTACTTATCAGGTTAGTTCTTCAGATAAATTTGGAATAATAATATTTGAAGAACAAGCCTGCCAACTGGTCTCAGTGATCTAACAGTTAGGATGTCAGCATAAAGTTCCTGGTTAATTTCTGGACCAAGGGTCCAGAAATTAACCAGGAACTTTATGGTATATCAGGAATTTAATTATTAAATCATAGATAATGCCATTCTTACATTAATAATTAATTTGTTTATTAATTCGGAGATATGCTAACAATAATACAAATTATGTCCAATTATTAACTTCATCATCATCAAAAGTTAATTTGACAAATTGTCAATTTGGGTAAAACTCTTGAAATTTAATTTATATTTTATATTATAGAATTACTTCTATAGCATAGAACTCTTATAAATAAATTATATTTTCTTATTTTTAAGTTCAATATATTTTAAAATAATTTTTTAAATATAGTTGACCCTCATATAATATAATACTTCTAAAACATGGTTTTGCTCTAAACACAATTTTAGAAAATTGCAGCATGTTTATATAACCTGTATTTATATAATAAGGTTTTGCTCTAATATGATTACTGAATTTTGATAAAGTGAACTTAACACAGTATATTTGAGTTTTTGTATGGAGAAAATTCTGCTATTATGTTAGAAGTAATTTTTAAATATTTAAATCCTTTTTAATGAATCACTGCTAATAACATGCTAGCCATTACAAAAAAATTATTGAAAGGATTACAAAATTCAGCAGGGAGCTTCAAAAATGCATAGGTGTATTGTATCAGGGCTGAGGAGCTGGAGTTGGAGCCCAGAGCCATAGAGCCAGAGCTAAGCTGATCATATTCAGTGGAGCCAGAGCCGGAACCGGAGCTATTAAAATTTCTGCTGGCTCCAGGTCCTAACCATCTATCATATATACTCAAATATAAGCTGGCCCCCAACTTTAGAGTTTGAAAAAATATATACTCAAATATAAGTCAGCCCCCAACTTTAGAGTTTGAAAATCTGTAAAAATGCGCAACCTTTTTAGAATTTGAAAATCGGTAAAAATGTGCAACCCGTGTATAAGCCTATACAGACTTTAGCACTTAAAATTCTATAAAATTTCGAAAAAGCCTATCCCTACTTTAGCACACTTAAAATTTGATAAAAATTTGAAACTGATAAATTATACGCGAGATGTCTTTGATTTTCTGACTATCGATATAATGCCATTTACAAAAATAAATATTTTATTGAAACTTTAAATATATACATATAAAATAAATTAATAAATGATTTTATTGAATCTTTAAATATATGCATATAAAATAAATTATTATAATACAAACACCAATATATCAATTTAAAAATTAAATGATGTTGCGATAGTAATGTAAGTAATGTTTCATGGTAGCGGTCATACCAAAAACTTTTATAGTGATAGAGCCGGAGCCACAGCTGGAATATACTGTAGCTCTGGAGCTGGTGCCGGAGCCTAACCTATTTCAAGCTAGCTCCCCAGCCTTGTATTGTATACCTATGCATTTCCAGCATTTCTCAATCATGATTCCAAGAAATGATATTAGGATTCTGCAAGAAATCATGATTGAAAAAAAATTTATGTTGTTTTTTAAATTTTGCATATTATACTTAGTATACAATAAAGGAAAAACTGAAGTTTCTTTTACCTATACTATTGACTTGCATTAGAGTGATATCCTTTGTAAGGAAGGAAACTACACAAAAAGAGTAGTCTAATAAGTTAGCCAAAATATACAAAACTCTCTCTTCACAAATGAGTATTGACAATTATTATTGGATTATTATATTTACAACTTATCATTCTAGCATACTATGAAGCTGTAATTTCCTGACATCTGAAAATTATTTTAAGAGTTCCTTCAGGTTAAAAAAATTGAGAAAGACAACACTATATTATGAAATTTACAAAAATCTATCATGCAATATCAAACAAACCCAGATTACCAATTTTTAAAGAATAGAGGATTATAAAATCTACATTCTGCAGAAAAAAGTTCAAAAATTAAAGATATTTTGCAACAGAGGAAATGTTTTCATTTGACTATACTTAGCAGCAAAGAAAATGAAAAATATTACAATTAGCTTACATTATCTGGCATATATGTATCACAGTTTGTAAGATGTTTGTTCGTTTACTATTTTTAATAAAAATTAAGTTTCCAATAATTAGAAAAATAAAATTGTATAGGGATCAAGGTATGAAGCTATGAGATCATTAGGTTGATTTGGAGGCAAGTGGCACATGAAGGTTTGAATTAGATAAAAAAGCATATATTAGTATGAAGAAGAAGAATTATGTTTTTCTAGATAGAACAAACGATCATAAGAATTATACCTATTTCTAGCATAAAATAAATCCATATTTATTTGCTGACTAAACAAATTTAAAAAAAATCAATGAAATGAACTACAAATAAAAACAAAAAGGATATTTCTAACAATGAGGTAGGATTAAAACAGCTTGCTCTTTCTAACAACACAGAATAGTCATACTGAATGAGTTTCTTCCTAATGATTCTTTAACTTTTTAATTTCCTTACTTTAATTTTGTGCCACTATTACTTAAGACACACTAATCTTCTATACTTCTTCCTTTCTGCTCCTTCTTACCCAGTATCTCCTAAGATAAACTGATGAGAAGGCAATCTTCTCCTCAAAAAACAATTGCCATTCTAGACAGATGGAATGAACTATAACTCATCAATTTATTCATCTCCTGTATTTAGTTCCTATTTTCATGGTATAACTCTATCATCTGGTAAATTCAAATAGAAATATTTCTTATCCTTTTATTTTATATTTTATAAAAAAAAATATCAGCAATACTAGAAAGAGACATCTAATGAAATGTTGTTATTGTTGATTTTGTATATAATAGTATCATTATATAAAATAAAAATAATAAAATATATATAAAAATGGAATACAAAATTATAAAAAATGCAATAAAATACAAATTGAATGATATAACAATAACACAATTAAAAATAATTGTTTAATAATACAAATAAAATAATTAGATATTTAAATATGAAAATTGTGTATGGTATTCTTCTAAGAATAACAATGATTTTTTGTTGGCCTATGGAATGCAGCATCTATTTTTTTTGTATTGGTTGTTAGTTCCATATAGCATGATTTCACAATATATAAGATTTTATATAAACCTAACTATAATGTTTATCAGGGTTATTTGCATATGCAATATACAATCTGTTATTGAAAACGAATGAAATGATGAAGGATCAGACAGATTTTTAAACTTCTTAGGTATAGGAAGATTTTAGATTTGTTACCCATAAGAGGGGAAAAATTATATTACTATTGCAACAAAAAGAAATGTTTTTTGATAGAATAAAAATGGCATCATATGAGAAATTTTAAAAATTTATTTTTAATCTTTAAAGAGATATAACTTCAGAACAATCAAACTGAATTTTAAAATTACATAAGGAATGAATTTCAAAATTAATAGAATCACGATATGATAGTTTAGAGTGACTGATAATATTAATTACAGTTTTAAAATGTGGGATAATGGCTACAATAATATTGAAAATGTAGCCACTAATCCAATCATATTTTCAAAGTAAATATGAAATTTTTACAATAATATTGAAAATTTAGCCACTAATCCAATCATATTTTCAAAGTAAATATGAAATTAGTATAGTATTCTGATTAAAATATGTTAGAGATTCATGTGTTTTAATTATCATATTCATTAATTTTAAACAATCAAATTTCCATGGCTAATAATTCTTTATTAAAAATAAATTTAGTTGATCCATCATATATGTCTGATATTATCAGGTAATTATTTGTAATGTTTTAAAATCAAGTATGAGTTATTAATCAATAATAGAAAAGCATATTATAAAAATTTATATATTCATTTATAGTAAAATTATAGAAATCTGAATGATTACAACCATTAGTTATATAATATAAAAATATTTCTTGTGAACACTTCATTAAAAAATAATGAAAACAGTACATATTGCTAGTTAGACTACATTTCATGTCATCATTTTTATTCAATATCAACATTTATGAAAATTTTTCAGTAATTTTTTGTTAGTTTAGACTAACAAAAAATTACTGAAATTTTGTTAGTGCTTCTCAAAGTGTGAGTCACGACCCCATATGGGGTTGTGTAACTAAATTTGGGGTCGGAAAAATTTTAGTCAATATTTTAATTCGTATTCCTAGTTCATATACCTCTGTGGATCTGCCAGGATGAAATAAACAGGCGATTAGGCCTAATGCAGTCGTATGTGACGATCGCACGTTGGTTCGAATGGGTGAACGAAATCCTCTGATACAGTGATGACAACTACATGGTTTAATTAACCAAGGATCTTTATTTGAGAGAGAGAGAAGAAATAATACATATCATTTTGGAGGATAAATACTTGTATAGGTATATATAACAGTAATGTACAGGAAATCGGAACCGATGACTTTCTTTGCTTTCTTCTTTTAAACAGTCTTTAGTCCAAAATAAATATTAATCTTTAGTCTCTTAAACACAAGTTGTTCTTCTTCAAATAAAATATCGAATACTCTTGATTCAGCTGTTGATAGGCCAGCACTGCAAATTGAAAAATCTTGGTATGACTAAGGATGGAATAGCAGAGCATAGAGGAATCTTAGCACAGACTCTTTTTTGGATAGCACCGCACAGAGAGAAATCCCGACACCGACTGTTTTTTTTCTCTCATCTGAAACTTTTCTTTGACATTATCTTTCACCTTTTTCCCGGGAAATATAATGTCTCATATTTTATTTGTCCTTTAAGATACCTATGTTTTTAGAATTATGATTCTATTACACTATTGTTTCTAGCTTTGTGATACTTCACTTTCCTTCTTTGTTTTAAACAATTCACAAGTTCTAGACGTTACAACAAAATCGAATAATCATTTAACAGAAATCAAATTCTTGACACTTTAAAAATTTATCTATTGAGGTCTCCTGGGACCTTACACCTCTATACCCAGGGTTGCGAAAATATTTGCTTGGGTAAAAGGGGGTTGCCAAATGAAAAAGTTTGAGAAGCACTGGTTTAGAGTAAATCTCATTACATATCTTAAAATAACTGATCTGAAATAAGTATGTAGGAAATTTTTGTGTGATATCAATTTAATTGCAGACTACAGTTTTTATTCTTCAATAAAGGAATGTGAAAGAGAAGAAAAAGATTTTATTCATATATTTTTCTTGGGGATATATGCTAAGGAACGATTGTTTTATAGTAGGTTGTAGCAGGTTAGATAACAGATTTTTTAGAGAGCAGAATATTCATAAACTTTAAATGTGGGAAAAAGTTCAGAAAGTGAAGCTGATATTGTTAAAAAGAAAAAACATTCTCATTTTTAATGAACAGTGGTAAAGAAGATATATTTATTAAATGAATGTTATATAGGCCGTATACTTTTTCTTTCCTTTTGTTTGATGTATATTATTTTTTTAGGTTCTTACATTGATATTGTTAAAAAGAAAAAACATTCTCATTTTTAATGAACAGTGGTAAAGAAGATATATTTATTAAATGAATGTTATATAGGCCGTATACTTTTTCTTTCCTTTTGTTTGATGTATATTATTTTTTTAGGTTCTTTCATTCTAACATTTATTTAGGTTCTTTCATACATTACATTCATCTTCCTTTATGTTTCGTGTTATTAATATTCTTAATAAAAATTAAGCTCCATATGTAGAATAAAAGAAAGTTATTTATTTTTCATTGGGTTTGGAACATATCTCTCCTTTTTGTATTGCCTCTGGATCTCCCATAACACAGTTTCACACAGCATGCTGTTTTTCAGAAAGCTATCTATGTGTTATAGGAGGGATACCTGTATTCTAAAAGTGCACTTACTTCCTTGTAGACTCTCTCTCCTCCTCTCCATCATTAGTCCCACCCTGTTTCTGGCATCACAGGTTCAGTCTTGAGTTGGAATGTTTATTGTTACATTGTGTGTTGTCAGTTTTATCTGTTTTGGAGAGCATATATCTCATGTATGAAAGGCAATAGAAAAAGACAGCATGTTACAAAACTCTCTATCAAGAAAAGAAGAAGAAAAGTACAATTCAACTATCTCTTGATAAATTTATAAAGATAACACTAGATACTAATCAATAAATAATTGTAAAATAAATATTTTAAAAAACACTTTTCTGTGTTTTTTTTTACATTGCTTTACTTTCGTACATTTCGACTTTTATACACATTTCAGAACAAATAAAGTATGAAAGTTGAGTCAGTATGTAGGAAGGTTTGTTATTTGAATGTTTTTAATTTGAGGAATATCTATGTAATGGTAAGATTGTATGTCTAGTATTTATTTGTTACTATTTACAACTTTTACTGATTTTTTTCTATTAAATGATGCATATAATAATCATACTAAAACATATGAGTTTAAATATAAACATGAGCAGGAACATTCAACCTATAAATATTTTCAATCAATATGAATATCGCAGTGTCATGATCATTTTTAAGATTTCATACAGCATTTATAAATCAAAATAAAAATTAAATTTACTCACCACTATTTGGACTATGAATGACATTAATTGTTATGTCATCTGTTAATATAAAATTATCATCTTTTGACTGTATAATTTTTTGAGGAAGAGGCCATAAAAGATGAAGTTGTCCATCAGTAATAATTGGTAGAAGCATAGTAGTATTACATAATTTTGAAGCCTAGATTAAAATGTTAATTTATATAAAGAAATTAAGAATATTCAAATATGAAATTTCATTATTTTATAAATATTTGCAGATTTTAATAGATTTACTTATTCTTTTTAAACATTTAACCTGTTGAAGTCCGTTGATGTATATACAAATCAGGGAAGTAAGACAAGAAAAAAAAAACAATAAAAAAATTAAATCCTGATTTAATCAGTGCAGCTTTTGTGGATTAATGTTTCGCATTTATTGGTTGAAAACACACATCTTCAATGATGGTTCCTAAAATTTTCAATAGCCAAAATTTTTTTTAAATTATGTTTTTATGAATAGATAATTTGAATGAATTTGTATTATTTTTTTATTCAAGCTTATTAATTCTGTTATATTATATTAATCTTATTTTGGTTTTCAAATGAGAATTTTATTTTTGAAATTTTAAGTGAAACATGAAATTTTTATATGATGAGCTCTAAAATCTGTAAAATTGAAAAAATATTGTCAATAATACAAAAATATTGGTTAATTCTGTTTAAAATAAAACAATATTGTTTCTTATTTGTTCATTTATTGCTTTATTTTAATCAATAATTAAGTAAAATATGAGAAAATCTGAACATAAATACCCTTCAAACTATTTAAAGGGGTGTGGCACTTTTATCGTTTAATGGTGGCCAGTTGTTTTGCAGGAAACTGTGGCAAAGCTTACTTTACTGCACTGCACATGGTATTGGGTGTAGTGTATCAACATAGCATCTGCACATCAATTATATCAAGTAAAGAATATTACAATTGTTTATGTATGAGAGAAGATGATTTTCATATATATATGTTGGGCTTTTTTATATAAATATGAAAATTTATAAAGAATAAAAATTATTGATATAAAGGAACAACATACCAATAAGTATCTTTTTTCTTATCAATAATTTTTTGAATATGATCCAATTTTTTTCATTCACAGCTTATTTTATTTTTTTGTATGAAATCGTAGCCATCCAACAAATATTTTGTTGAATGGTTAAGATTTCATGCAAAAAAATAGTGTATTCTTTGATCTGATATAACGAATGAAAAGCTGCAAAAGAAATAAAATTCTAAAAAAATTTTCACATCATTAGAATGAGAAAGAAAAACATAATAAATTGTAAAAATTTATTAAAAAAAGTTTTGATGAAAATTGAGATTTTAGAGTATGAATTTTTTGCATATTAATTATGTTCAATTTGAAATATATTGCAGACTTCAACAGGTTAAAATTAATAAAATATTTTATTTAAAACTTTATCAATATTTTAATTTATTTGGTTAATCATTTAATAAAACTTTTCATTTTTATTCTTAAAAGTCTTTCTTAAATTATTGAATTTGACTTAGAACTTTCCTCAGCAATAAAAATGATGAAAATAATAAATTCTTTACTTACTTAGACTACATTTTTAAGTCATCATTTTTATTGCATATCAAACATTTATAGAAATTTTTCAATTTTTAAAATATAAAAATTCAAAAATATTATACTTTTAAATTTCAGTTGATTCACATTCAGTATTTGCTGTTATAATTATAATAATGTAATTTTTCATTACAAATTTTATTATTATAGTCTTATAAAAGTGCTATATAATAAAAATATTTTATTAATATGTAATTTTTATAAAACATATCCATAATATTCAAATAATTATAGTAGGTCCCCAGTTTACAAGGTTTCAACTTATGTGATTTCAGATATGCATATGAAAAAATCTTTTAATTTTTTTAAATTTCTATACAAAGCTAATGAAAAATTCATTAAACCATTTTTGCAAAAAACATTACTTATGACCTTAAATTCTCTTACCTATGGTTAAAGTTGGATTTTGCCAATTTTATTAGTTACATATAGATCAAACTGAAATTCCTCCTCAAACATTATAAGAATATTAAGGAAAACAATATCAGTTGCATATCTCATCTTTTAAAAATTTCATAATAAGATATATGTTTTGACTATCTAATACTGGAATGATTATATCTACCAATCATTGTTGAATATAAAAAAAAATTGTTGCATATATATATATAAATAATTTATGATAGTGATAAATATTACATTAATTCAAATTTTGAATATTTTATCATTAGGTATATTTTATAAATTTCTTCATGTGCTTCCCTTTATAATATGTAATTTGTTCACAATAAACTTAAAATGTTTGAAATTCAATCTGAAGTCAAATGATGCTTACCTAAAAAGTATATGGCTTTTTAAAAAAAGAAAAAGTTTCATTATTAAAATTCATTATTTTAGATAATTGATAATGATCTACAGTGATACCTCGGTTCGCAAACACAATCCGTTCCTTGACCCTGTTCGTGATCCGAAAAGTTCATAATCCGAATCAATTTTTCCCATTGCAATTAATGTAAATCCAAATAATACGTTTTTTATCCTAGAAAAAAAAATTTTAACATGTTATGACTTTGTGTGGAAATAATACAGAAAGGAATAAATATAATAGTAATATTAGAAGAAAGCATGTTTAACACCACCTTCACTAACACTTTTAACTTTTTTGGAGCCATAATAAGGGATAAATTTAATTAAATAAAGAAAAAAACTAAAATATCAACACTTGTTGTGACTCTACTGTACCCATGTGAGCTGGGCGAACTGGATTGCTGCTGGGGCGAGGCTGTGCGCAGGGTTTTGTGCGCCGCGAGTCACGTGAGCTCCATGCACTCCATGCGTGTGTGTTCGTGAACCGAAACATCGTTCGTAAAGCAAAGCAAAATTTGTTCGCAAATGGTGTTCGTAGACCGATTTGTTCGTGAACCGAGACATTCGTAATCCAAGGTATCACTGTAATGATAAATCAAAAAAATTTATTGATTAAAATTTGTGATTTAATCCTGTAGAGTGCTAAATTTAAAATTTCAATTGACAATAGATCAAGCTGATAATTGTAATGTGCAATTTAAATGTGTTTAAATGTATTTAGTAAAACTTATTTGATTAGTGAAAACTATTATTTTATTCTGTCATATTTAATATTTAATAATAATTTTTTATTGAATACTTTTAAAAATGAGTACGGATAGTTTCCTAGTTACAAACATTTTTGTACATATAAGACATTTTATTTTCTAATTTCTGAATTTTTTCAAAAATTATATAAAAATGCTTTAATTTTTGATAATGAAATAATCAAGCAGAAAAATTTTGTAAATTTACATGGTGAATGCCATGTAAATTAGTCAACAGTTTATCCAATTATTAAATACTGGAATTTTCATTAACAAATTTTCATCTGATAATCATATATTTATTTCAGAGAATCAAATACAAGGGACTTTTAATTTGTATAATTAATAAATAAATTACATCATAAAGTACATATAAAATAATGGTATCTATAAGAATAACTTTTTATTTACAAGCGAACGTCAAGAATGCATTAAGTTTGTAAGTAGAGGACCACCTATATAATCAATTTTCAAGTGAAATGTAATATAAAATGAATTTTCTTACATAAGAATATGGAGGATCTCCTAATTCTTGTTTAAGTGGTGAATCAGATGAGAGAATGGAAAGTCGACTAACAGAAGATGAAAGAATATCATTCCCACTCGATAAGGAATCCATTGAGTTGCTTCTTTGTTGTAAATTTATGCCTTCAAAAAAATAATTTTAAATAATTATTAGTTTTTATATAAATTATAATCAGTGTGTTGTTCTTTTATTTGTTTAAAAATCTGGAATTCTTTTTTATTTAGCAAGTAACAAAAATATCTAATAATAAATTCATAAGATTATTAATTCAAAATTAATCTACCCTACATATCTGTGTGTAAGCCAAGAAATTTTGTAAATAAAAAATTTTTATAAATAGAATTGGCTTATACATAGATTAGTTAAAAATTAGTAAATTTTTCATAAAAACATAAAATTTTTGCCAAGTTCATTTCTTCATTACACCTTTGTACCAGTCTCACAATCCATCATTTTATTTCTAATAAAGATCATGATCTTACTTATTCTATTATTAAAAATACATGCCTATGTATGACTGTTCATAAATTAATATTTTAAAATTTATTTAAATATCAAATATTGCACAAATAGGATAAAAACGATATAAAGCAATTATGTTGCATGTTATTTACTGTATATTAGTTGTGCATTATTGAGAACTGTGGGATCTACTATATTATTTCCAAACAAATATCTATTTCTTCTCAATTTTGTCATTAAAACTGCATAAATCTATTAGTATTCATACTTAATGCTCTTAAAAACATTAATTTATCAGGCACTTCACAAATAAGATTAGAAATCTGTAAACAAATGTTTTTGTATCTTAAGTAAGCTTGGTCACTGTTATTCTATGTATCACAATTAATATCAAATCCGAAGCAAAGTGATCCTTGTTATTAAATCATTAAACAAATGTAGGATGATTATTTTGCAGTTAATTTCAAATATTAGATTTGTGCTTCTGGTAATTGCATATAATATATGATGGTTGGCATTCCACTCCCATCAGTTGCAAAATTTCCATTGTGTGTTTTGTTTATCATTTAAATTTTATTAAATATTTCTATTGATAAAAAAGTTCTAGTAGAGAACTAACTGCTTAAAGACAACAAATCCAATAAAAGCATCACTAAATAGTAGTAAAGACAAATGGATCATATTTTATATATTATTTTGCTTTTATCTGTTATTAAATTTAAATTAAGTTACTAAATTTCCTTTGGAATAATAATAATCTATGTTAGTGCTGTGATATATTTTTATATAACACTAGTGAGTGTTTTAGCAAGGTTCTTAATTATAACATTTAATAAATCATATTTTATTGGCCATTTTTGGCTATTTACAGGGTGCGTTCACAAAGTTTCAAGACTGGTCTGAGAATACAAAATTTATGAAACATTTTTGTACAGTGAACTAAAAGTCTTTGAAATATGATCATTGGGCATCAACACACCGCTGCCAGTGTTTTTTCCATTGTTCATTGGCTCCCTGAAAGTCTTCGCGCGCAAGGCTGTGAAGGGACCTCGTCGAAGCTGCCTGGACTGCTGGAATCGTGTCGAATCGCTTCCCTTTCAGGTCTTTCTTGATCCGGGGGAACAAAAAAAAAGTCACTGGGAGCGAGGTCAGGGCTGTAGGGAGATGCGGCAGTATTGCCACGTTGAACTTAGCCAAAACTTCAGCGGCGGCGAGCGACGTGTGAGAGGGCGCATTGTCGTGGTGACCAACCCAATCGTCTTTGATGTCTGGACAGACGCGATGGACTCTATCCTCGGAGCACTCCAGTGTAAAACTGACCTGTGACACTCTGTCCGGCAGGAACAAACTCTTTGTGGTTCAGTCCTTTGGCATCGAAGAAAACAACGAGCATGCTTTTCATCTTCAAACCTCTTGTGCCACATAAAAACCATTGCACGTGACATGGCTTCTTCTTGGTAGGCCTCTTGAATCATACGAAAACTCTCTGTCGCGGGTTTCTTCAGTTTCACACAGAACTTTACAGAATAACGCTGCATTTTCCACTCAACCAGTTTTCGACAGGGGTCACTGACACGTACTCACGCCACTAGCGATTTACTCGCTCCAACATCTCGGAGACAACCAGCTAACCGACTACATGCTCGTGTCAGCTAACCGACCACATGCTCGTGTGGTCAGTTAGCTGACACCCCACACTACCTCACCCTGTCAGTGGAACGGGTATGCACACACGCCCATACTCAGGAAAAAATCAGTCTTGAAACTTTGTGAACGCACCCTGTATATTGCCATTTTCAGCACTACAAAAAAAATAAAATTTAAAGAAAATGTTTTAAGAATTATAAAAATAGAAACAGCTCCTGTTCAAATAGAAGGCATGTCTATTATTATAAATACAAAAATCATAAATATATTTAATATTAATCTGTTGAGGTTTGCCATATATTTCAAAATAAATCCAAAAAAAAAATTAAAAAATTTTTTTATTAATTTTATCAAGATATTACCAAGTAGGAAAGAAAAAAGTCCAAAAACAATTCCTATCACTTATTTATTATTATATTATTTGTTTAACAACATATATATTGATAATATATTTTTCTAAAAAAGAATTTTTCCATACTTGTTCTATAAACTTAAAACTTTTAGAAAAACATAAATTAACCAAAACAAGTCTTTATAATTGATATGAAATTCTATTACTATATATTATAAAATTGAGATTTATTTATAAAGTTTTAGCTGATAATAAAATTATATATTACCTTGATCGCCAATAAATAAATATGATTTTAATAATGCCATCATTTTAGGATTATTAGCAGCAAGATCAAATGCAGTTCTACCAGCAAATTTTCTAAAATTAAATTTTATTATTAATATAAAGGAAACTATTTAATTTAAATTTAAAGTTTATTCAAATTTTAAATTTATTCAAAAGTTTTAAATCATATTTCATCTTTAGAAAATTAAATAAAAAACTTTAATTTTCTAAAAATAAAAATAGCAAAATTTAGATTATCTGATTAGATTGCTGGCTCATATTAGGCTGATCCAAAAAGTTTAAATTTTCTCACAAACAGATGAAACTCAAGCTTTTTATTAAATAAGCTCAAGCTTTAGTGCTTTAAAAGTCTTCAAATTTTTCTCTTAAGAGACTTTTTTATCTGGTAAACATTTATTGAAAAATAGAAAATTACTCTGTGAAATGCATGCATCAAAATTGAGATTACAAAATTTTTTCTGTTTTTTTTTTAGTAGTTGTTTTCATATATTTAACTGCAAACATAAGATGACCAGATCTGTAACAAACTCCACAACTTCATGATGACCAATCAGTTTTCCAGTATTTGCAATTAAGCTATGTAGAAACAAAAGAAAGAAAATAATTTGAGAAACAAATTATAACATAATTTGTTTAAGACATAGTCAAATGCCCTTATTTTCCAAATGTTGATAGATGAGGATTAATCGATTTGCTATCTTTGCAACTGTGAACTTACTATGAAGCATATTTCAGTAGAGTGTCTTTATTATACTGTGAAACATTTACGTTTTTTAATCTTTCTGTTCTAAACACTTTTTAGAATTTTATTTAAAAAAAATTTAATAATTATGGTCTTTCTTTTCAAATAATGATATTTTACACACAGTTCTTTGTATGCAAATTATATAGACTTTTCTACTATTTTTATGAATAAACTTTTTACATTTATGTTTTAATGGAATTAATGTTGTTACTTATTCTATTTGCTTTTATCAATTACCATTTAGTTTTTATGATTATTATTAAGTATTATATAATAGACTTCTTTGCTTTTTATAAGTGTCTATTACACATTATTTTTATAATTTTTTTTATGAACGTTATATTTGGTGCAGTTTGGTCCAAATGATCCATGCATCACAAATAAAAAGATTTCTTGAATTTGACTTATATCAAATGGAATAAAGCTAGTAAAGCCATGCAATGATGTAAAGCATTGCTTTCTAAAGGAAGCTTTAGTAATAGAAAAGAGGAAACAACAGAAGAATGTCATAAATGACCAACCTAAAAATGTCTTTAAGAACATGATCTTTTGTTAAGAACTGTTTATAGCAATTTTTAGCTTAACCTTTCAGTACTATATATACTCATGCTTAGTTATTTTTATTTTTTAGGTTGTATTTTTGTAAAGTATAGCATTCAGATTAATTTAAGTGAAGTCAATGTCAATATTTATTATATGTAACCAATTTTTTACCATATGTTTTATAATATTTATGTTTATAAATTTTTACTTAAATATGTTTTGAATCTATATTCATGTTCTAAACTTTTTGTTCTGTTTCTATGAAAATGTTTATAATTCTTTATTGATTTTTGTTTGCTAATAAGGATTTCTTTATGTAACCAAAAATGTTTCAATAAATATATTGTTTATTATTTTCCTACTGCTGTTTTAGTGTTAGTGTATTTCTAATTTTTCTTGAACTCAGGATTTCTAAGCAGTATTTGAATATTTATCAATCTTACCCTAAATTTTATGATATAAAGCTAAGCATTTTTCAAGTATCTTTCAGACTTTCTGCTCTTTCAATTAAATGAGTCATAAAATATGAGGATTTCCCAAGAATTGTTTTGCATAATGGCCAACAAGTTAATAGAAATTGAAAAATTATATCCAACATAACAGGTTTTTCACACATAAAAGCTCAAAAATATAGTGTTATATGTGATACCACCATGTTCAGTGTTACTGTCATATTATGTTTAGTGTTATAATTGTCAGTTTGTGTTCTCAAACAGTGTTGAGCAAAATCATCTTATAACTACAGTATAATGTGAAAATTGCTGAAATTTTCTGTTAGAGAAAAACTGTTATACAGATGTTACCTGTTTTTGTAATTTCAATATTAATTTTAATTTTTTTTACATATTTTTAATTTTGCCTTTTTGATCTCTCAATATATGTGGCTGATTTTTTCAATCTATCATGGTTTGTTAAAACATAATTAAAATTTAAAATAAATGAGTCACTTCATGCAATGTCTTATGTTACAATTTTTAACAATAACACAAACTTTTTTATTGTCAATATTCATAAAAATCAAATTTATATGATTGTTGCAAGTGAATTGTTATTGGTTAAATGATATATAGTTTATGAATTTATGTAAGATGAAATTGTAAACTTGTTATAACAAATGTCATAGGATTGGGAAGAATTGCTCATTATAAACATTATTCATTATATCTGAGAACATAACATGTATGAAAAATAATTCATATGTTTTTAACACTTTATTTATCAAACTTAATTTCTTCTTTTTTATTCTATTTTTAAAACTCTGAAATATGTAGAGAAAATTAAGCGAGATTTTAATATGGATATTTACAGAAATGTTTTATATTTTTTCATTCATGCTTATATTTTTGTGTTATTAAAACATAAATTAAACACAAATATGAATAAAAATAATAATGTAACTTAAGATATTATTTATAGGTAAACATACTTAATATTCAAGATATTATTACTAAATATTTTAATTTAATTAGGTTTTTACCTCAAATTCTGCTTCTGACACCAAAAATATTAACATAAGCATTATAGGCATTAATGAAATTTTCATTTCTGAATATAGTGTTTGTATGTTAATATTAATTTAATTAATATATTTTATTGCAATTATTCCATCAAATAATATTCTTTTTAAATAATGTTATCTTACCCTTTGACTGCTTTAATAAATATATTGCCTCCACTTTTTATTAGCTTTTCTACTATTTGTAATTCTCCTCTCTCCACTGCATCATGTAAAGGAGTAGTTCCTACTGAATTAACTACATTGACATCAGCTCCATGATCTTTAAAGAATATAATTATTACTGATATCACATTTTAAAATTTGTTAATATTCTTATTTTTAATTATTGTGTTTATGTAAGGTGCATTCAAATTCCAAGGTCTCCTAATTATTTTCTCTAGAATGGAAGTAGGTAGAAATATTACAGTTGTTCTAAAAGACACTGACATTCTTTAGAACAACTGTTAGATTGGGCAAGATAGATTAACAGCACCATATGGCTTATAGAAAAAATGTAGCTTAGGTTCGTGGCAGAAATATTTCAGATACTGAAATGACAATGTTCACATTAAAAGAACAGCGTGTTGTTATTTGTTTTCTCCATTTGTGTGAAATAACACCCATCAAAATTCATCATCAGTTGAGTGAGACATGAAGTGAAGGCATTATGAATGTGAAAAATGTACATTCATGGATACAATAATTCAATGAAGGCTGAATGTTAGATGAAAGCAAACCAAAGGTGCCTTAGCCACACACCAGCCAGCTTGATAACATGATTGTTTGATTGGAGCAAATAGTTATGGAGGATAGTCAATTGACTGTGAAAGAAAGAGCCTCCTAAATTGGCATTTCTGTAAGATCTGTGCATATGATCCTGCATGAAGACCTAAAAATGCAGAAAGTTTCCTCCAGATGGATTCTGTAAATGCTGAATAAGGCTGTGTATGTTGCAATATATCAGGCAATCTTGATACTTGATGACCACATGAACAGTGCTTTCCATACTTGTTTCATTCCTTCAACTGTTACAATGATGAGACACATTTTCATTTTTCAATCCTGACCACCAAACATTTAATGAGTTCAATGGAAACAAGCTACCATTGAGCTGATTACTGTTTGGTTTCAGAAGAAAACTGCCACCAAAGAAATTGGAAGAGCCACCATCAAAGAAATTTCAAGTTACCACTAGTTCCAAGAAAATGATGGTAGCGATGTATTTGGATAGCAAAGGCATTATCCTCACTCACTGTGTTCCCAAGGGCACAACAGTGATGGTTATATCCCAAAAAGATGTTTCTTCCATCAAGAAAATGTTCCTGCTCATCAGGCAGTTCTTGTTCAGAAGTTTCTTGCAATAATAACTTTGAATTCATTTCTTATGCTCTCTACTTATCTGATCTTGTATCTAGCAATTTTTGGCTTTTTCCAATGCTGAAGGACACACTTCATGGTTGCACATTTTCCAGTCATTCTGCTTTTTTATCAGCTATTTTTCAATAGATAAAACAGATTCCTAAAGAAGAGTTCACAGCAGCCATGCAATCGTGGCATCATCGGTGTGAAAAATGTGTACATCTAGAGGGTGATTATGTTGAAAAATGATGGCAGTTTCAATTTTCTAGGATGAATACTTTTTCCAAAATAAATTAAGATATTTTAGAATTTGAATGCATTTCATAAATGCTTGATTAATTTTTAAATCTAAAATATAAATAGTTTAATTCTAAATATTCTAAATATAAAGATTAACCAACAAGCCTTCATGATATTTAACAGAATATTTTTGAATTAAATTATAATTTTATAATAATTTATGAATTTAAACTAATTCATTAATATTTATTATTAAAATAATAGATGATAGCACAATAGTATGCATTAATAAATATTTATTTTTAAATAATCTATTAGGAGTCATTTAAGATTTATTGTTTATCTATAATTATGGATTTTCCTATTTTGTTTGTGTAATAAATACAAATACTTTTGAAGTTTAGATACAATAAATCCTCTATAATATATATGGGGAATTTGTTTTGAAAATTTCCATATAAATTGAAAATCAAGTAAATCCAACAATTTCTAAATGTGATATATATATGAATACACAGATAAATGGAATGGCTAGATAAAATTAATAAGCATATTTTTTTCTGAGCACAGATATTAAAATTTAAGGTTATAAATGATAATTTATAACCTTAAATTTATAATCTTTAAAATGTTAATTTTTTTTAATTGTTTAAATATTATCTTTAAATGTTAATTTTTTATAAATAGCTTAAAAAAATAAATATTTTAATGAATTGTTAATTGATGTTTCATAGAAATATATCACAAATAATAAAACTTGTGCTAGATTTCCAAGATTTAATAAGATGCGTTTGGTCCATAACAAATAGTTGATGTATTTTGTAGCATCTACCATGCTAATATTTAGTTTATCTTTTCTAAATCATTGAAATATTTGGTCTACTCTTAAAATTAAAAATATTGTGATTTTGCAATTTTGTACTACAAAAGAATATATTAAAGAGAAAAATAATAAAATATCATCTAAACCCAAAATATTTTATAAAAGGAGAGAACTTACTTATCAATAATTCAATTGTTTCCTTATTACCAAAGCATGCTGCCCAATGAAGAGGTGTGTTTCCACTGTTTGGAGAATCTTTAACATTCACACTTACACCAGCATTAATCAGTTGAGATATTCGTTTTAAACTATTAAAAATTTATCAGAATTAATTATAATCTATTATACATTCTTTAATATGAAATTTCAAAATTTAATATTTAATACAATTTAATTTAATACAGATTTCAAAATCATGGTCTTTTAATTTTAATAAAATATGAAGAATTTTTGATTTTATTTATTTATAATATAATATGCATAATATAAAAGAATTGTGAAGAGTGAACAATAAAATCTTAAATTCAAATCTAATAATGAAATGTTAGTTATTATATATTAAAAATTTTAGTTCTTAATAAATATCAGTAAAACTAACTAAGAATGAATTTTTCTTGGTATTTATATAATAACTAGGATTTTTAATATATAATAATATATAACTATATAATATAGTTATATATGTCTTTAAAATGTTAAAACTAACTAACAAAGATCTGCAGTGATATTTCATGCTGTTTTTGATATTGCTTATATAATTCAGTTGGTAACAATGATTATCTTATTGCAAAATATTTCTAAGCTCCCTAAGATCTTGGGATAGGAGGTTAAGGGCAACTACACATTTCCCTAGAGCAGTGTTTTCCAAATATTTTGACTGCAATTCACTACAGGAATCATATTTTGTATAATATTTTAAAAAATATAAAATATTCATAACTTTTGTTATACTGAAACACAATAATAATAAAAATGAAGAAGAGACAGTCCATACAATTGCCCAGACTTTTGCATCTTGGATATTCATATTCAATGTGTTATTACTCTCCCAAAGAAAAATATGAAAGCCATTATCTTATTCCCTCTACTATTCGCAAGAGAAATGAAATATAGATGGCGCTGCAAATCAAAACAATATGGGCGACAGAACCGGGGTACTTGTTTGCTATGTTTGATTTTATTGGAAAATTTTTCAGTGTTTTAAAAAATGCAGCTTATCAGTTTGCATGATATTTTGATATATGTTGGAGAGGGGGTCAAGGCTATTAATTGAATGCGAAGCAGTTCTAAATGAAGGGCATATTATTATGTGGTATTAATATTGAAAATGATTCAGAAATTGTTCCCTTATGCCAACAGGCATTGTATTTAAAAGAGCCACTACATTCACTACGAATTTTGATAAAATCAGATAAGCACTTGCATAGAATAACTGTTTTCAGATAACTGAATTGTAATAATTGTTTTGCTAAATACAGTATCAGTTGTCAGCAATTCAAGAATGGGATTGCACCTGTAGTTGTAAAGCTAGTGCTGGAGGGAAATATAAGCATATTATTGCCTGCTATTAATCAGTAAGATAAAACCACAAAATCATTTCATATGGATTTAAATCTTTTTTTTAACCGTTTTTTAGTGCTTTAATTTAATATAGAAATGAACTGGAACTTCTAAACTGTACAGATCTCCAGCAAGCTTGGGATATAAGAAAGTCAAAACTAAACAGTGAGGTAACAGAACCAATCACAAGTTAAGTTTGTTATTATAACGACTATAAAATACTCATTTTCAAAAATCGTCGTCTTTGAAATTTAAGCTGCTAACATGTTTCGGAGAAACTTTTGCTTATTTTCAATAGTCGCCCATTTATTTAGATAATGCTTTATTTTACAGAAATTTATGAGTGATATTGCAGGATTTTTATACATTGATGAGCATTGAGGCGCATAACAATTGTTTTTACTTTTCAAAACTTGCAAATAATTCATTGTGAACTCAAATCAAAACACACTACCCCGACTATAGTAGTTACAAAAATTGCCACTAGACGTCTATTCTGTCGTTTTACTTCCCGAATCATTTAATGTGCTACTTCAACAGTCTGAAAACATGCTTAGAATGCAATCATGGTATAATTTTCTCCTTGTATCATCAGTGCTTTTCTAATCTAAATATCCATTAGGTTGCATAAATTAAGGAAAGAGAAAAATCATATTATCTCAACAAATATATTTGCTTTTCTAATCTAAATATCCATTAGGTTGCATAAATTAAGGAAAGAGAAAAATCATATCATCTCAACAAATATATTATTATTTTTTTTAAATTTAATGAAAATATTTTTTCGATTACACATTAAAGAAAGACTAAAAATAATGAATATAAAGCATTTATTTTTCTATAAAAATTATAATAATGACAACAAAACTAAAAGTGTGTGTGAAAGCCAAAATGTCTCAATATGAAGTATGATTATATTTCACAGCAAAGATCTGCAGTGATATTTCATGCTGTTTTTGATATTGCTTATCAATTCAGTTGGTAACAATGATTATCTTATTGCAAAATACTTAGCTCCCAAGCTCCCTAAGATCTTGGGATAGGAGGTTAAGGGCAACTACACATTTCCCTAGAGCAGTGTTTTCCAAATATTTTGACTGCAATCCACTACAGGAATCATATTTTGTATAACTGCAGTGGTTATTCCAGTACATGTGTAATAAATCAAAAAAATAAATTTTATGTGAATTATTATATTCATTTATTGTTATTAGCCAATTTCTACATATTTATTATGGATGGTAAATATATATAGATAGTTTACAGGCTGGTTCCACAGCCTACAAATCACAGTATGATTAACATTTAATCATCTGGTGATTCTGCCTGACAACTTGAAGTGATAAGTCACTCACTCACAAGTCAATGATGAATGCAGGCAGTTGTGATATTTGTTGTGAACTGCAGGACACATTGAGTAATGATTCTTTGAATACACATTGCATCTATTCAGATTCTTCCCATTGCCTTGCCTATCATGAAATTAGTCTTCTTAAATGTTCAGAGAAATTCTGTTTCAAATTCAAATTTTTTATACTGTTATCTTGTTAGTTATTAATATATTTATATCTGAATAATTTTTTTATTATAACATACACACATATAATTATTATTATAAGAATTTTTCTACACACACACACACACTTACAATGGATATGTATCCAAAAAATTTTGGTCATGATTTGAATCAGCCATAATTCAGAACACAATTTCCTACATATGCAATGCTATAAATGAAAGTTCAGTTTCTGGATTATTTATTTTTAAGGCTTTAGAATGGCAGCATCATCCCAATGTATATTTAATGTTCTAATATATTTTAGTAGTTAACGCAGACTTTTGATTTCCTAAAGACATATCCCTGCAATATTTTTTTAATCCCTTGAGTACCTTTGTTTTTTATATATGTTAAGGCTAAAGAACAAAAAACGATAAACAATAAAAAATGATGTAAAAAATTCAATCCTGATTTTATTAATCTAGCTTTTGCAGATCAGATTTTTGTAAGTAATCATTGAAAATATGCCCTTTTGCTCTTTCGATAGTGGATCAAAAGGGCATAGTTTCAATTGCCGAAATATATTTTTAATTACAAATAAAGAAACATCGTTTATACAGGTAGTCCTCGACTTACAACGGCCAAAAATTATTATTAAAAATTCTCTAATTCAACTTTGCTGCTTACATTTATATACATATATAACATTGTTTTTGTATGCATCATAGCATCGCTATTAGTTGGCAAGCAAAACTTTATTAAATGTATCTTGTCATAACTCTGTCATATCCAGTAAGAAAAATACTACTACTGATGAAAATTCCAATGTATAAAAGAAGGCAAGGAAAGGTTTGTTTAACCATTTTAAGTTAAATAGAATGTTAATTTATGAAAACATTAAAACAGAAATAAAAAAAATCAAGAATTTAAAAAAGTCCTCAAATTACATCAGAATTGACTTACAATGGAAATGTTAGAACAGAATTCCATCGTAAGTCGAGGACTACCTGTACTTGAATGACTCCAATAGAATTTGGAATTTTTTTATTCCATGTTATTGATTTTATAGTTTAACCTACCAAACCCATTCCAATTATGTGATTCAATAAATGACATTTTGGAAATTTTTGAAAAAATTAAAATTTTTCTTAAAATAAGTCATGAAGTTCAAAAAATATTGTAGATAATAAGAAAATAATGGTTAATTCTGTTAAAATATAGTAAAACATATCATAATCATTCATTTTTTATTTTAATTTCACTGAAATTTAGAAGAAAATCACAAAAAATGAAATGTAAACACCCTCAGATCATTTAAAGGGGCATGATATTTTTATTGCTTTAGAGCAGCCACTCCTTTCTCAGTAAATTGCAGCCAAGCCTATTATGCACATGGGTAAGTGGAATTGAATCTGGAGTTATAATACATAAGCAATGGCTCAATTAGAGGAACAGAAAATATATTATAGCTGTTTATTTTTCAGATGAGGCCATTTTCATATATGTTAGGATTTTTTCATATAAATAAAAAAATTTATAAAAATTACTGTGAAAAATTGCATAATTGAAATAAGAACAAGTTAATATGAAATATTAATAAAAATGACAATATTTCAAAAAATTCATGTAATTTTTTTAATAATTATATGATGTAAAGATAAACTAACCTGGTAAGAAGAGATGTAGAATATGATATAATAACTCAAATAAATTCAGATGAGATGTTTTGAATTTTTGGGGATCCAAAGATCATAAAAGTATTGCATGATTCAGATTAAATTCAAATTAGAGTGATAATTAAAAATTAATTAAAATATCCACTTTAAATCAGTTTTTGGGTTAATACAATAAAAGTATGAATAACAAGATAAAATTTGATATTTTAATCATTTTTTCTCAATTTAAGCAAAATAATAAAATTATAGGTTCCTAGACGTTTGCTTGCAATGCATGTAATAGGAATGTAAGACAATGAAAGCATGCCTAGCATGTGCTAGCAAACAGACCACAAAGAGTTACCAAAATTATTAATTATCAGAAAATATTATAAGAAGAGAAAGCAATTATAATGCTATTTGATATTTGATTTATTAAAATAGATAATAATTTATAATTAAATTTCAGTTTACTTACTCTGATTGAGCAGTTGCTTTTAACAATTCTTCTGAAAAAACATTTGTCATTCTCTCTGTAGCTATTAGGTCTATTGGTGTTTCACCCATATTGTTTTGAATTCCTGGATTTGCACCAGCAGATAATAAAGTCCTTACAATATCAATATGATCTAACTAAAATCAATTTAAACATTAATTCCTATAATTGAATAATTCTTAAAAATTTTTCATTTTAAATTAATTATCTAAATACAAAATTATACTGCTATTTTAATAATACAATTGAACATAATCAGTCTATTTACAATCATATAGTTTCAGTTATATAGCAGTTTTTATAAAAAAGTTAAAAGCTCATTATTATTTTAATTATTTGTTGATAATTTTATCATTATTATAACGAATGCAAATATTGAACAGTGATTACTGAAACACAAATTATTGATAATTTTCATTAAAAATATGACATTGAATATTGATGTATTAAACAGTACAGTTTTATATTTCATTATTTTAGTATAGTATAGATAAAAATATACACAATATTTGAAAAACATATACTATTTCTTTAAAATCTTTCAGTAAAATTTATAAAAACATCAACAAAGATATTAAAATCTTTTTTGTTATTATTAGTAAACCCAATCAAATTTTCCTAGATTTTAAGTTGCATATAACTCTTGCTAAGCTCTCTCAAATCATATTTGTGTAAAATAAATACAGGAATACCTCGATTATCATGGTTAATGTTGTGGTATATTGGGTGCGGCTTAAATTCAAAGCGAATATTTTAACATCTTATTTCTCCCGAGCTCCCACTCCCCAACGTTAGAGCTTTTGTTTTACGCTCTATATATGCACATAGTATTACGATTTTGATTACAATTTATTCGGTAGCTTATTATGTATATTAGTACTTATTTCAGATAAAAATGTTTCTTATTTTTCAATACCTATTATAAAATCTTTTTTTTTTTATAAAAATGTGCTTGTTATATATATTAGTACCTATTTAAGCTAAAAATGTTTCTTATTTTTCAATACCTATTATAAAATCTTTTTTTTTTTAAAAATGTTTCTTATTTTTCAATACCTATTATAAAATCATTTTTATTTCTTCCAATTTTAAAATCCTACTGCAGCTTAAATTCGAAGTAATACAGTATTGTATGAACCAATGAAAGTTAAAAAAGAGAACATCAAAGGTTTTAAATGACTAACTCAGTACAAAGATGTGAGAGTAGGCAGTGTCATTTAATGTGAGAAGAACAGAGCCAGAATGATGGGATGCCCAACATACTAATGAAAATTGGTAGTGAATGAAGTATGATAGATGATTTGTTGCTGCAAACAAATATGGAGACGTGCAACAGAAGCAATAATGGGCAATAAGAAATATTTGTTGGTGTCTGGTCACATAAATCCCAACATTTCCTTGGAGAACACTGAATTCTTCATCTCTCTCAATTTACTTGCTTTTCCTACACCAGAGGGTTGGCCTTTTTATGATCCCATTGAGAAAGATCTCCTATTTTGCATAGAAGACAGAACATATAATAGAATGATAGTGTTAGAGATGGACAACATATTATTAGATGATTGCTGTCATAAGATAATTTCTATAATTTTTATTCAAGTTTTAAGTTATAAAATGTTCTATAATTGATATATGTAATCAAGTAATATTCATAAATCATCTTTATTTCAATATTTTTTATCTGTTCTTATATCCATTAAAGACATTAAATTATACATCAAAAAAAATGAGAAAAGACAGTTTGGAAAAATCAACAGATGTTAAGAACAAAATGTACTGTAAACTTAACAATTTAAACTTATATATTTTGAATTAATAAAATTAATTCTTACAATCTATTTTAAAAAGTGACTACTCATTAGAATATTACTGACTAGACAACATATGAAAAATTTCATTTAAACAAATTTATGCAAACTTACTTTTGTAGCAAGATGCAGTAGAGTTCCACAATCAGTTGTTGAATTATTTACTAATTCTTCAATTGTAATATTATCAGAAAATTCGCCATCTAAATAAAAAATGTAGAAAAACTTTAGAAATTAAAAAAAAATAAAATAAAATAAATTTTCCATCTACAGTCATAATATGTGACTTGCTTATTTACATTAATCAATTTGTTCAGTTATATTTCTTTGTTCAATCATGTTTGATAATTATTATAGCATAAGCAGAAAAATATAATAAATTTCAGTGACATAGTATTCGCTAAAATAAACAATAGTTCAACAGCATCTCTCTTGGAATTATAAGGCATTTTTAAATTAAAAATGAGAACAGAATAGATGACCATGTAATATACTGTTATTATATATGTTAATCATCATTTTAATTATAAAGTCTCAAAAGTTTACCCAGAAAAAATATGAAGTGGAAACAAAAAGTCAATAATAATCTTACTTATCTGATTTAAATCCATCAGATTTTTAATATTTAAGTGGAAACAAAAAGTCAATAATAATCTTACTTATCTGATTTAAATCCATCAGATTTTTAACCTGCAAGTTTATCATGTTCATTACTTTTATTAATAAGTTAGATTAACTGAAACAGTAAACTGATAACTGCTGTTAAGAAATGAGATAATCTACAATTTTGAACTTCTGTAAATATTAATAAGAAAATATATTAAAGTACATATTGAAATGAATGGGAATACAGAGTATTTATTTTAAATCAACGTTATTTTCGATCTTCTCATTTCCCATTATTTTTTCTCCAAACAAGCTTTCATTCAAAATAATCTTAAGCTATGGCAAAACCTGCAAGTCATACTAAATCAATACATCAGGAGATTAGTTGAGTGTTTCTGACCATTGCCAACAACACTTTAATAACTCTGAAATGAATGCTTCTGAATTTGTGTTTGTTTATTTATATTTGTTTTGACAAGTTTGGTATAATATTTTCAAAGTTTGTAGCACTATTTTGGCACATCTTATATTTAATTTGCTCAATACAGAAGTTAATTTAACTTTCTAATGCTTAATCACTAATACTGTATATGTTACAGTCAATGATGTAAACTAAATAATGATGACATTGTTGTTATTAAATATATACAGTGGACTCCTGTACAATGCAGAGGATATGTTGCGTGTTATAGGAAATCATGTTATAGAAGACATGCATTATCAGACGATTTTATGCAAATTTACACTCATCTCTGAGTTCCAGCACTGATTACATATTGCTAATGAGATCTGTATTAGTTTCATTTTATTGTGTGCAGAGAGTTAATCTGTTTTAAAGGTTTCTTTTAATAAACAAAAAACAAAACAGAATAGAGATAGCTAAATTTTACAAAATATCATATATAAACATACCCTGTATAATACGGAATTCGAAAATGCAGATTCATATAACATAGCAGAAAAGTTGTTAAAGTTATCATGGAAACAAAATAAATATCATTTGGTTTTTTATTACAATTAATGGATATTATAAATAATGGATAAGTAACATTAAAAAAAATTATCTTACGATTTTTACTGTTTATAATGTTATATGAGTACTATTCGCAATTTTTTCATAGCATTACAGCTAGGCCTCGATTAGCGCGAATTCGATTAGTGCGACTTAAAAAATTGATACCGATATTCAGTTAGTGCGAGAAAAGATTCGATTAGTGCGAGTTGTAAACACAGATCAGTCTTACTAACAAAGCTCCTTTTATGATGTCAATTAACAAATTACCGTTAATTTTCGGTTA